>CAEGAG010288451.1:0-13655 GCA_903067065.1 Brachyrhaphis terrabensis
ACTGCACTTAGGAGGTGATCCAGCTGTTGGATTCAGCTGTGTTGGACCAGGGAGACATCTAAGAGTTGCAGGACACCGGCACTCGAGGACCAGGATTGCCCACCCCTGGTGTAAAGTAACAGAGAGACATTTTATTTTTTCAGGTAGTACAAATGGACAGAACAATTTCCCAGCATCATATATTGCAAGTACTGGACTTCAAAATTGATTAAAAGAAATGAGACAGAAACAAGAAAGTGGGGCAGCCGAGAGATACTCATGGTATCATAAAAGGAGCTGAAAGATATAAGTATTAGTTGTGTTTGACGTGTGACAACAAACTCCTGTCATGCTAAAGACACAAATATTTTCTACCAAAGAAAACATATGAGCCCCAACATAAATAAAAGCCTTTCTGTGACTCTGTGCTATGGTGTGCCAAAAGTCAATCTCATTTCTTAAGAAACAATTTGAAAAGTTGTTTTCAGTGCCCAACTAACAGTCCATCACTGGTAGAAGACCAAACAAAGCAAAACACGGCAGTAGTCGCATCATGATGTGGGGTTTCCCTTCTTCACATAGAACTGGGGTGTTGTCATGTTTACTGAAACATTATTCAGTTCCATCTACCAGTCATTTTTCACTGACACATTTCTTTGGTTGAATTGTACAGGATATATGTCACGTTAACGAAGTCTAAAATTTGTATTTTTTTTTTCCCAGTTTCTTTCATTATGTAAAAAGCGGTGCTTTTCAACAGAATGTATTCTCTTTCAACAACGTATTTGAAAACAAGAACGGACTCCATTGTCCAATAAAATTAAAATATAGACAAGTCCATGTTAGGAGGTGAAAAAAGAATATATGAAGCTCTCTCAGAGTCTGATTATTCTCACTTCTACTATGTTTATTCCATCCAGCCTGTGGGATAGCGAGATTTGATTTGCAAGCTGTGTTGCTGACCTAAACTGCCTTACTGTGAGTACCTCTGTGGGACCAGGTGGGTCAAGAACTTTTGATCTGCAGCAGGAAGAGAAAATTTCATAGCAGAAGGGTTTTTTTCATGCCCTGAGGAAAGCAGTTTCATCAATGAGTCAATTTTATTGTTTGGTAAAACTTGGCCTTGTCAACTATACTGCATCTTGATTTAAGGTAAGAAAGGCTGGAGAGAGACAAAAGCTTAATGCAACCAGATGAATTAGAAAAACGGCCCACCACTAAATAAAGGGCAAAAAGTATTTTTTGTAAGTATTATAAGATCACATAAGGTATATGATAGTCTCTTGCTAATGTTATTAAAATCTTCTGCCAGAAGGTAGTCCATGTTTTTCTGAATATTCATTTGGACAACAGCCACATTGGTGCTTTAGGCTTTATTCTTTGGTAAAGGTAAAAGGTAAAGATAATTTTATCTATATACAGTAGCACATTTTCAGCAACATGGCAATACAAAGTGCTTTGAGTAAACTATAAAGCATTAATCTCAAGAAAAAGTGCCTTTAACCGATAGCTATTTCTCTTCAGTTTTTCAACTCAAAAGGTTTATCAACTGTAAGATTACTACTGATTTCACTTAAGCAGATAAAGTTATCAACATGAACATGTTATCAAAATGTACCAAGTCATCTAATTCATTTCATACATAATGTTCATTTGTTAGATTTATAGTATATTCATAGAGGTTCCTGTATTACTTTTGAAATAGTTATGTTAAGGAACCCATAAGTTGATGCAAAAAATGACACTCAAGCTCAATGACTTGGTTTTAATTGAAAAACAATCCTGCCAGGTAATTTCTTTTGCAATCAACATTATAATTTTGATTGATGCCATTGTGCAAGTTGTTGTAAATGCACCAAACCAATATAGTGGGATTTGGAATATATCCTTGTAACTTTTCTTATGACCACAGAATGCTGAGGACTCAATAAATGGTTAAGCTTGAAATGCCATACAAGCAGTGTTTTCTGCATTCAAGGTAAACCACCTTCACATTACCTCTAAAAAATAAGTCTTAACAATTTCTTCCTTTTTGTTTGTATGTATGTTTGTATGGTAAGTACTTACCTAATAAGTAAGTACAAAACAAATTGTCTTAAACTTAAAGACAATTTGAATGCATAACTATGATTTAGTTGGGTTTCTCACTTTTCTGTAACCTTAAAGTATACACATATTACAACTTTTTGAGGCTTCATGAACTGCAAAAAAAATCAAAGTGATGGTATAATAAAGGTTAAGAAGGGAAAAGTCATACCTCCTGCCAGAATCTGCTGCTCCAGTTCAGCCATCTGTTTCCTGTAAGCTCTCAGTGCTGCCTCCTTGAATGTGGGTCGAATACGCTTCTTGGGTGGCGTCTCCACCGGCTTCTCCTCTGGAACATTCTTGTTTTCATCCTCCTCCTGTTGTTGTTGTTCCTCTTTCTCAGAGACTTCAACAGCCTCCTCTGCTATTTCCTCTACCTCGTACAACTCTTCTGCACCCTCTTCCATCTCCTCTGTTACATCGTTATCCTCAGTCTCATCAGGCTCTTCAACATCCACATACTCAACCATTGCATCGTATTCAGCAGTGTCCTCGGTGAGTTGGTTGTCATAATCCTCACTGTACTCGTACTGATCATCCAAGCTGCAATCATACTCCAAAACTCGGGTTTCGTTACTTGCATCAAAATCAGCCGGGGCCTCCAAATCCTGCGATGCCTCAAGATCCTGAGAGGCATCATTGTCTTGAGAGGGCTCAATGTCATCAGACACATCATAGTCCTGAGAAGTCTCACATTCCTGTGCAAGCACATCTGTGTCCTGGTTCTCGTTAACATTAGTCCTGTTTTCCAGGTTAGCTAGTACCTGCTCCATCACTTCAACGTAGTGAGTCTCACTGTCCACAGATAGTTCTCCTGTTTCTGCACTTGTATTTTCCTCCTCCGCCTTGCTGAAGACAGGTTCCGCACGAACATCCGGTTCTGTTGTAGCAGGGGAACTATTTGCAGTAGAGGTGGAGAGTGTTCGGAAACGCCCCATAAATGAGGAAGATGAGTTTGTTTGTTCCTCTGGAGGAGCAGGGGTGCCTTGGGAGCCAGATTTCCAAACAACCTCCAGAGCAGACTTAGCTCTTTGGAGAGTGGATCCAAAGCCAAAGCCAAAGGACTTTTCACTTAGATCGATACTAAGTCTACTACTCCAGGTTTTTGGAACCTCATCCACTTTCTCTGTTCGTATCTCACTCTGGCTACGGTACATACTTGAGGATTTGCTCGGGGCCTGGTGAAAGCTATGATTAACATCAAGTTCAGGGAATTTTTCACTGGCACCTGTTTTTGAGGGTTCCTTGGCAACATCTTTAGGAACTGATTTAGGTGCTACCAAGGGAACATCTGTTGGAGATACTTTAGAAGGCTCTTTGGGGGTCACTTTAGAACTGTCTTTAGGAGCTATGTTTGAAACTTCCTTAGGTAGAATCTTAGAAACCTCCTGAGCAGGTACTGTAGTTGTTTCCTTAGGTGGTGCTTTAGCCACCTCTTTTGGAACCTCTTTTGGGGGTGGTTTTAAAGCTTCTTTGGTAACTTCTTTAGTAGCAGCCTTTACACCCTCTTTAGAAATGACTTTCTGGGGTTCTTTAGCAATTATTTTGGGGGATTCTTTAGGAATGACTTTGGGGGATTCCTTAGGAATGATTTTAGGGGATTCTTTAGGAATGACTTTGGGGGATTCCTTAGGAATGATTTTAGGGGATTCTTTAGGAATGACTTTGGGGGATTCCTTAGGAATGACTTTGGGCGATTCTTTAGGAATGACTTTAGGGGATTCTTTAGGAATGACTTTAGGGGATTCTTTAGGGGACTCTCTAGGGGTTGAATCTGGAGTCAAGACAGGGGTATCAATTGGAGTTATTTTAGGGCTCTCTTTGGGTGACTCTTTAGGGCTTTCTCTAGGTGTGATTACAGGACTGTCTTTTGAGATTGCTTTAGGAGTGACCTTAGCAGTTTCAATGGAACTTAACTTTGATGTCACCTTAGATACTTCCTTACCTATAGGCTTAGTAGTTTCTTTGGGTATAAATTTAGAATTGTCTTTAAGGACAACTTGAGAGCTTTCTTTAACAGCTGATTTTAATGTTTCTTTCTGTAATTCTTTAGGGGACACTTTAGATGTCACTTTAGGTGAACCTTTAGCAGAAACCTTTGTGTTTTCTTTTGTCGGTAGTTTAGATGTCTCCTCTTTAGGAGTAGTGACTTTACTTGTTTTGGGTGTCACTTTTGCTGCAGCTTTAGAGGCTTCTTTTGATGATATCTTTGTGCTTTCTTTTGTGATCACCTTACATCCTTCCCTCGACTGCCGGGAAGAAGTCTTGACAGCTTCCCGTTCTGTGATGGGAGGAATAATATGGGTGGTGATAGGAGGTAAAGAAGTGTCTCTGTCAAGCATCATAAACTCCTCATCTCCTTCAAACTGCAAATCAACCTCTTGACACTTGGTAATGTTCTCTGGAAATCCAGGAATAGTTGATGGGTCAAAAGGGCTACTGATCTCTATTGAAGCTTCTAAGCCAGAGTCAGCTCCTTGCTCCAGATGATGCCAGTCTTTCCATGGTGAAAGATCACCTTGTAATGATACCTGTGAGCCACTGTAGTGGCTTCTATCACCGGACATGCAGACAAGTCCATTGCTAACCCCACTATCAATAGTTTCAGTAGTCTCAACCTCATTATGTTCATATGTTTGATTATCATGAGGATGGCTGGGGCTAGCATACCAAGAGGAGGCCATGTCCTCTTGTTTTCTCTGCCACAGTTCTTGATCTGAGGAGGAAAGGAGGGAGCCACCATTTGCTCGTGTGAAGTATTGACTTTCTGAAAAATCTTCAGAGTACGACTGGCAAAGTTTTGAACAGTCAGACTCCGAACGACTAAGTTTTGGAGATGAATAATCGCTCTGAGAAAGCCATCCCGGGGTCATATCCGAGTAGTAAGCCTTTGCATGCTTGTCTGTGTCATAGTAAGAATCGTCAGCATAGTGGACTGTTCCTGAGTAGCCTGCTACGTCTCCTGACCTGCTGTGGTCATGGGACCGCCTCTTCTCTGATTTGGACTTGTGAACAGGCTTTGAAATAACCATTGCATATTTATTCCTGCTTAACTCATCCAGCTCTTTATCACTGTCCATTGAATCCCAGTCATCACTTTCTACTACTTTCTCCTTTCCTGAGACTTTTATATCCATACTTTCATATGTTTGAGAGGATGACATTGTTTTGTCTTTCCTGTCTTTTCCATCATTTGTTAAACTATCAGTAGATACTGTAATCCCTGTACCTTTGAGTTTGTAGCATTTCTTAAGGACTACATCTCTGTCTTGGGGTGTTGCAAAAATAACAATAATAGGACGAGGCTTCGCATTAGAACATTCTCTTTGTTGCCCTAACCTGTGAGCTAGCTCAATTTTAATTGTTTTATGGGCCTCAGTGAAACCCATTTTCTCTTTCAATATTTTGTATATTACACTCTCTGTTTTTTCTGATCTCTCTTCAGGAACATTGAGAAACCGCAAGGTTGAATTATTGGCCTGGTGGCTAATCTGTTTAATGTAGTCATGGATATCTCTTGTTTCCCTTCGTGACTGGACAAATCCTGATCTAAGCTGTTCAATCTCACTCTGAACTACTTCCACACTGCTGGAGATCTCATCAATTGAGCTCTTAAGGGCATTTACATGGCCACGAAGCTCAGATAGTTCAGTTTCTATCTGGCTGATCCCCTGAAGCTCCTTAAAAATCATTTCCATTACATCCTGCGTCTGACTGATGCAACCTGTTGAGGAAGAGCCAGGCTCTAGGGTAGAACTCTTTTGTTGTCGTCCAGCACGGTCCAGAGATTTGCTTCGAATGCCCAGGGTTTTCCTCCAATTGCTCACGTCAGAGTCTGAGGAGACACATTCCTGGCTCTTTTTCCATTTCCTTAACTTGCGTAGAGCCCCCAGCCTAAGCGTATGTAAACTAGAGCGTTCCACTCGTTCCCCCTCTGAACTGCCATCAGAGGGAGCCAAACTGATGAGGCTCTTCCTGTTTCGTCTTACTGGCATAGTGTGTGATTTATGCTCATCTAGTCTCCGGACAGGTTTTGTCTCACTCAAGGAGTCAGAGTAACTGCTGTCAATCGAAAGAACCTCAGAAAAGATACTTTCATTATTATTTAGAAAAAGAGAACTTTTTGGGAGTCCATTTGCTATAGCTACACGATAGCTGAAAGTGGGTGACAACGATGAGCAGTCGTTCTTTCCGTCGTCCTCTTCGAGCGATATGTTACGTGCCGAAGAGCATTTGGAAATCTTTTTGACAGTTGTCTTTAGAGTGGTTGAGAGAGTTAGATTATGTGCTTGCAAATCAGCGGTTAATTTGGGCTCTTTATTTTCACTTCTTTCTTTCTTCTTAATTGGGTTTGCCAATTTCTTTGTAAACATTCCTTTGCAAATCTTTTCAATATAGAATAACACAGTCTTGATTAGCGCAGAAACCATGGATGGCAATCCTGGGGATTGTTTTTATCATCGGGTGAAAGAAGAGGTTGGCTTGTAATGGAGTATGGGCGAGCCAAGCATATTCAGGCACTGAATGATAGAACAGAAGCCCAGTTCACAATCACTAAAACCACAGTTTGTCCAGAGGCTGAAAGACTTTTAAATCCAGTTGCCTTCCACAGGAAAAAGAACAGTTCTCTGTAAGACAAAAAAAAGAAAAATTGTTAATGCAAGAGTGAATACAAAGTTCAAACATAAATACATTTTTAAAACCCACCTATTACAGTTTGAGTTTGCAAGATAGTTTCTACTGATTAAAGCCTAAATCCAGTGTTAAAATCTAGTCTAAAGTCTTTTGCTTCAAGTCACTAAATCCATTAAATTTAGTCAACCTATAACCTTTCTCCTGGTTAGGAATTCAAACTATACTGTTTGCATAATTGAGAAACGTTGTTATGACATGCTGGTGGGGGATGTTGGAAAGAGTTGGAGCTTCTTAAAGAGAAACTCTGATTTTAAAGCATCAGAGGAAAATAAAAAGTAATTTTTTGATTTAAGCAATATTCCGAAGTAACACAGTTGCTTGGTTGTGCTGTAAAGTGGCACTGTGTGCTTGGGAAATACATAAAACATCCTCTTCAAAAATCAACATACAAACAGTGTTACCAACTGCACTGAAATATGCTTAAAATTTATGAAGCATGGTATTTATCCAAGAGAACAAAAATGAAAATGCACTTATTCTCAAAGAAAGACAGCAGAACAGAATGACAAGTAATAAATCAAAGTGCTTATTTCTTCTCTATCTCTGGTTTAGAGTTTTGTTTTCTCTCTAAAACAGAGAGAGAAAATTTTTAATATTACCAGATGTTCTAAATCTAAATTTAAAAGCTTTGTTGTCATGTCTGAACAGTAAACATGTTCCAGTGCTATAAATAACAACAGAATGTGCAAGGCACAGTGTAGGGAGTCGATGACAGAAAATGTTGACCTTCTGAATGAACAGGAAGTACTGTTATTTAGATAATCCAGAAGTTTTTTTGTGGTGGCAGAGCTAGCCCATCAGCAAGAGAGAAAGACGCTGTAATTTAAAAAAACAACACATAATTTAACTGACAATACAGCGATTAGTTTGAATGTCATGTCGCTACAGGTAGCATAAACATGTTTTTATTAACTATTAACCGCCCATGGTTTGGAACACAACAAATGTATCCTTTCATAGTAGAATATACACATTAGGTTGATCATCTGTGCAGTCGGTACCTTACAAACCATCTAGCTTTCAATCCTAATAATGCAAAATAAAGTTTGTATGCAACAACGTGATTCTAGGCCGTGTCTTCAGGGGAGTCTAAGTCAAGTCTCAAGTGTTTGTTTTGTCCACTCAAGTGTGACTTGAGTCCAAGTCTTTCCCCATTGTACCTGCAATACTCTTAAAATATATCATTTCCATTCATCAAAGTTATTACCCTGTAATTTTAGATAATGGTGTAACTGAGCAAAATGCGCAAAATGCCATGACCAAAATCCTTGTCATTGCCCCTAGTTGAGTGTTTTTTTTCCCAAAAACATACAGAATCATTTGAAAGAATAAAAAATACAAACTTGCAGCTTTTTAGGCTTTTCCTACAGTTAAATATTAGACAACATTTTGTACAAAATGCACTACACTCCAAATTAGGTCTGAACTAATTGATTATATGCTAAAGGCACTTTAAAACTTTAAGTGAAAAATGTCACACTGCGTTTAATCAAGTATGTGTGTATGTGTCACTAAAGGTCAATACAGCCAGTAGCTACACTGATGTATTTAGCTTTAAGAGCGAGAAGCCAATCATTCTAATTGCTTCAGCGCAAAAATACTGTTGTCAGTGTCCACAGAACAGACAGCAACAATATGCTTCAATGTGAAAGTTTGAATTTGGTTTAATAAGGAATGTTTAAGGTAATATTTTATATTTATACACTCGGACTTTTATTGCATCCTTTTATTTTTAAGATGTTATACTAAACTTAAAAGCACAGAAAAAAAAGTTTGACTTAAGATACAATGCACATTTATGTTCGCCACATACCGATTCGGAATGAAAGATGTGGGCGTCATTACTAATTAAAGTGGTGATTCACTTACACTGTCGAACGCTTGATGTTCCAATTAGTTTAATTAGTATGGTTCAGCACCTACGCTTACAATATAGTTGAACAGAAGAGAAAATAACAATCTTTCAATACTTGTGGGAAAAAAAAGAGGCATTGAGTCATGCATTGTTTAAGCTTTAGTCAGCTGCGGGTAGCTCTGAGAGGTGTGTGTGTGTTTTTAGATTGCAACTGGTCAACTGAGTCAAAAAAAAAGAGAGGGATGTTGTGTTGTTCAGAGGATCTGACAGCTGCTCTGCATTAGTTCTGGGCTTTAGAGCTTGATCTGTCTACAGTCTCATGACCACAGAGAGATGCTCACTTCAAATGAGCTGTGAAACGCAGCTTCACAGGTAGCTATTATTGTAGGCCTCAGAAGAAGGACTATGCATTAGCTGACAAAACGTAAAAATACTGGTTGCTGGTTTATGTTGAATCCGGTATCAATTCATGTTTCTAAAACACAGATATATCTACATGTAGTTTACTCAAGCTGTAAAAGCCCTCCCAATTAACAGTACAGGTCAAATGTTGGCATCTATTGAGATTGAAAGAATAAGTAATCAACAGTCAGGATCTCTTTTTTTTTTTGCAATCCAAATTGAATGAATAAAAGTGACCATAGTTGGTAGCAGGAGTTTCCTGACTCAGCTTACTCACTCGCATACTGGCGGATAGCCAGAGGCAGCCTTTCTGCAGCTGATGGGTCATGATCCAAAACAGTCCACCCATGAGCAGCATATGTCCACAGACTGCCTCAACTGTTTCCATCAGAGCTCATGGGGATCTCAAATTAATTGTATATTTGCGTGACAAACCTCCGACTTATATCGTGCAACATTAGCTAGACGATATAGACGATATATTAGCGTCTAGCTGAAAGAGTCCAGCTAATGGGGCGGGAGGAGGAATGCATCGTGATGACGTCGATCCATTAGTATATTTGAAAATGCACATAAAATCTGACGGATTATTTATTTTTCTTGAAAGAGCTTCCAAGTTTGTATAATTTTTTTTTACAATCACAAACTTCAAAGAGTTGTTCTTGGATTTCATGTGATAAAACACAACAAAAGAGTGTATAACGATGGAACGTAAGGAAAACGTAACTTAAAAAGAAAAAGATGGACAACTAAAAACATCTGCACCCGGCCACCTTTACTCTGATAAAACCGATTAACATTATTTAGCACTTGACAGGGGTGACTTCTAAAGGTGATGAATCAGATTTTATTTAAAAACTCTCTATCTGAACCTTCTAACATCTCAAGTAGACCTGTTCGATCCATCTTCTGAAAATGGACAATCAGAAGATAACCCAAGTCATGGTCAAGTTCTGGTCTTTGTGAGCTACTTTTCAGAGACCTTTAAATGTGACCTTTCTTTAACACACCTGAATCGAACGGCTCATTACCAGACCTATGAATGGCCTGCAGATTCAGGGAATTCAGCAACTTGATTCAGGAGTGCTGAAAAAGGGATGCATCCAAAAGTTGCAGGGGAGTAGCTCTTGAGGACCACTGACCTAAACACTCCAAATGAAAGCCACTGGATGTCAGGGGTTCTAACAAAATACCCGGCCCTTAAATCCTTAGCTGAGATACTACAGATGGACAGACCGAAGTGATATCACCTCTAGCGTCTGATCCAGAACTGATCTAGAAATATAATTAATCCAGACTGCGGTTGCACATTGCAGATAGCTTATGCTGATTTGAACAGCTAAAGACAATATTGTCGATTTCAGGGACTTTGTTTTGCTGTCTAATGCAGTGGTTCCCAAAGTGTGGGGCACGCCCCCTGGGGGGGGCGCAGTGCCATTGCAGGGGTAGAGGGTGGGGTGTAGAGGTATGGATGAATGAAAAAAAAAAAAACAGTTGCACAAAAGTGTTTCACTGTAAAGATGGTTTGTAGTGTGTTTTATTGCAACCTGAAGTGTGAAATAAACGTCAGTGGAGAATCTTTGGGAACCACTGGGGGGCCCAGAAGAAAATCTTTGGGAACCACTGGTCTAACCATAGAATCTCCCCTCTGTGGGACAATAAAGGGTATTCATATTCTATTATATACCTTTTCTATATACCTTTCATCTCTGGCTGGATGATATGGCTAAAAAATATATCACGATTTCATATCAGTCAATATCGATAATTATTGATTTGGTTATTTTTTTATCTCCTTTTACAGGCTTCCATTCCACACCGTTCTTTTTATTGTTAAGCAGCTATGAGGCACGATGGCAAAAACCTTAAACTGCTGCTGTGCCAGCTACTCAACAGGTTTATTGCTAGGTAACCAAACAGTGGGTGAGTTAGTTGATGCCACCCAACATGCTCAGCTGGCCGATAGCGGTCGAGAAGCTAAAGGCCTTTCTTCTGCCTACATCTGTGCAGTTTTGGTTTGGAGTTGAATATTCCATTGGGATGTATTATCTATTGATATCGATAACGTCTCTACCACAATATATATCGTTATTGATTTATTATCCAGTCCTACTTTCATCTTTCATGCTTTTCATATCTGGGATCTCTGCCTTTCACTTCGCACAGCCAACATCCCGACATCTGCATGTTAAGGTTTGACAAATGAAGCGTCCGTCTTCCTCGTGAGCCAGAGTTGATGCTCAAATGACTTACTAATGCCCACGAGGTATTGCCTGTATCATCCCATTAGAGAGTAATGATGCAAGAATTAAGAAAGGGGGATGACAAATAACTGGGTCCCTACGTCCCCGGTCACGAGTATTTTAACATGAACGACCGTCGGATCTGCAGACACCCCTCTGTAGGACGACTCTGCAGCACATTTGGTTAAAAAGGAGAAACTTGAGCACAATTTGAGTAGATTCTCTTCTCGGCAGAACTGATTCGGAATCCTATCAGTGGAAGATAAGTGGAAAGTGAAAATTGGTTTCCAGAGAATAAGTTGCAATAGTACAGCCTCGGCCCATCAGAGAATGTGGCTTTGTCTGCAATGTACATTAAATATTCTATGTTCTTACATTCTAGAAAATCTCTCTGGGATTGAAATACACATGTGCAACTGTGAATTAAAATTAAAAAGCGTGATGTACTGTACCGTTCTGTAGTAGGGGTTTTAAAAGTTAGGGTTGAAAACAAGTCAAGTCATTCAGGTCACATTGTCCCTATGTGCCTAAAGTAATTTTAATGAAACTTCAGTGTAGATAATGAATCAATGAGGTTTTCGCTAAACTGTTTGGAGCGTGGAGTAGGACAGGGTTTCACCTTCGCCACCTGTTGCTGCACTAAAAAAAAAAAAAAAGCTCCTTTCCTTACAAAAAGAAAAGAGAAATGTAGATGTTCTGAAGAATTGCAGTTGCTTAAAACAAGTTTACCCTTGGCATGCCAGCCAAAGAAGCAAACAACTAAAGCTACATTGTTTAAAAAAACACATTTGGCAAATTACAAGTGACTGCCTCAGCAGATAGCCTGATTAGTTAGTTAGTATTTGCTTTTTCTTCCAAAACTTACTCTATTAAAACACAACAAAACGGGAAAACACTTATTGAAAATGACCACTAAATTTAGCAGGTGTTTAATCTTTAGCTTAGGTCTATGCATTAAGATTAAAAATAACCAACATATGTTAAAGATAGCACTACAGAAACTTGCTGGTTTTCTTTTAAACTCAAGTTACTATATATCCTTTTCTCTGCTGTCACAAGATTATTGCTCAAAACCAACACAGTTATCAGATTCTAGGTCACCGGACCGGCCACTCTGGTCTGCATTAAATGATAGGCATCTTCTTCGATTCATTTTTCACCAGCCTAACCTTTTTTCATAGCAGTCCTGACAGGTCAAGAGATGAGTGGCTCATGTGACGAAAATAAATCTCGGAATTCTAGTGGCTCTCTGAAACTGTCTGTCCCGCTTCGCCCTTTTCTGGTTTTGGACTGAGAGAAGCAGGAGAAAAGGGGGTTAGTAAAAGCACTCGCTGTGATTAGAGGTGCTGCATTTTTTGGGGTTTTTTTTTTGTTTAAAGGTCTTTCATTAACATCCAGACTTTCCCCCTCGTCTTCTCCTCGTGCGATCAGCAGTGCGCTCCACAGTTTAACACCTGTACAGCATGTACTATCGCCGCCACTCCCCTTTGGAGCAAACAAGAAAAAAAAAAATAAGAGTGTGAGTCTGAAGCATGCTAGCCTATTTCCACTCACAGCAGTGTATGCCTGGTTGTGCGTCGACTGATGCGAACCCCAGAGCAGGCCAGTCTAAGCTCATCATGCTCCCGTGCTGTGGAGGACTGTTTGTTCCCATTCCCCTTCTGGCTGAGACAAGAGAGCTTTTCTGCAAACCTTTTAGAAATTGATGCATATAGATGAGACAAGATTATGTGTTACGTCATGTCTCCAGAGCATACGATTGTGGATTATGGTCGAGTGTGGACGAGGAGGAGGTACAAAAAATAATAAATAGAAAATAATGTGGCTGTGTGCACCAATGTGCATCTGTGTTGTGCAGCCGTGCATGAAACACACATGGGCCACGCATGCCTCCTTGCATGGCTGCTCTCACGCATGCATTTGCTGCTGAGGAGAGCAGCATACCCCGAGTGGGAGCTGAGCAAGAGGAGGGCGTGTGCATCCTCAGATCATATTGCCCTCACGCCCATCCTTGCTCCATTCTGCCTGAGTGGTCCATTTCCAAATAGAGGAATATCCGCCTGCAGCTTAGGAAGCAAGCCAGTAGCACAACAGATTGTCTCCTTCCGTCCATCAGCATATTATTTCTTGGGCTGTCTTGACGGGATCGAGCGTAATTTGGGTCGGTGTGACACAAACAGCTTGATCACACGCGCCCGTGTTGTGGCCACGTTATGCAGAAGAAGCGGCGGCGTGGGGAGAGAGAGGTGGGAATTTTGTAGGATCGACAGGGTTCTTTTTATTTCGGGGTGGGGTGGTGCGGGGGGGGGGGGGGGGGGGAAGGGGGGGGGGAAGGGGGGAAAAAAAAGAAAAAAGCTGGTAGGGAAATGAACCCCCCCAGCAATGTTGTGTTTTTC
>CAEGAG010288486.1:0-18241 GCA_903067065.1 Brachyrhaphis terrabensis
CTCCCTTCTGAAGCTGCTACCCCCGCGACCCGACCCCGGATAAGCGGAAGAAAATGGATGGATGGATGGATGGATGGTTTGATGACTATTAAGTACTAAGAAAAGTCAGCAATGTTGTGATATACTGTGGAAACTCATACAACATTATAAAAAAACACTATGGCCAAACTATGAACAGATTTATAAATGATCATCAAACTGCGGACTCAGCACCGGCATAGTTGGGAAAAATGCAACAGGGCGGGGGTTCAATGCCCATGTGTTGTACAGATACAACTGTACTCTGATCATTTGATCAAAACTACAAACCCTATGGGACGAGTGTTTGGCAGAATGTGACAGCAAACAATGTAAATCATTATATTTCTTAAAATCTCCGTGCTAAGGATAAAATCAAAGACAATAACAAAAACCTCATTGGCATGCATGGTCACAAATAATTCAATTCATCCCGCTAAGAAAAGAAAAAGAGTGTTCAATAATTTATTTGAAGTTATCCTCTTTTGCAAGAAATGTGTTTCCAATAAAGCTCACATCTCTCACACAACAAAGCACTTGCCACTGTATCCAGTCACTGTCCCTCTTAACTGGTACTGAATTTGGTATTAGTGCATGACTGCTGAACTGAGCACAAAACCACCAGCTGGTGGTGATCAAGTCTGTGCCATGGAAAAACAAGGCTCTAAATTTGCCTTTCTTAAGTATTATCTTGCATTTTAGGAACAGGAGACTGAAAATCATAGTTTATTTGTTTGGTCATAACATACAAGTATTTTAAATAGTTATCAAAAACAGGAATTGATGGGAAATTTAATAACTCTGTAAAAGCTATTTATCATAATTCACAATCCTGTGTTTAGGTGAATGACCACAGAACAGGTTGGCTTCCAACACCATAGGGTGTTAAACAAGGTGATGTCCCGTCTCCTACTCTTGTTGCCTTATGTATAAATGATCTGGTAATGGTAGTTAAGGAGGTAGATGTGGGAGTGACAGAAGGCATTATAAAAGTCTGTATGCAGATGACATGGTGGTTATTGCTGAGATCTTCAGAAATTGTTAAGTGTGGTTTATTTTTGGTGTAGCAAAATGAGGTTAAAAATAAATTGTAATAAAACTGAAGTTATTAATTTTCGAATGCTGAGTCACAAACTGACAACATTTTGTCTTTTCTTTGAGCTTATTATTTTGTCTCACAGGGACAACAAACAGTTTTATCCAGTTTTCCTAAAAAGAATCTAAATATTTAGGATTTATTGTGGATGAACATCTTCCATTTAAAAAAGGTAAAAGTTCAATCAGATTCATCTGGTGGAACATTAAGTGGTGTTATAAATAAAGACAAACTTAGTCATGACCTGGTTTATAAATCATACACTGAACTCTACAGATCCTGTGTGTGGGGTTACAGTCAACAATCATGTAGTGAGAAAGTTCAATGCACAGCGCTGTGCTATTTCTTAGGGCTGCTCAGAAACACCCAAAAACTGGCCTTATATGGAGATATGGGAAGGGAACCATGCACTCTAAGAAATTAAATTCTGATTGTGCTTATTTTATGTAACGGTTTTATAGTGAAATTACTACACTGCCTGGCCAAAAGTAAAGTCGTCACCTGGATTTAACAAAGCAAATAGGTACAAGCCTCCTATTGGATAATTACTCCATGGGCGATTATGTTTCAGCTGGCAACAAGTTATGTAATCCCAACTGGTGCAATGAGTTGCTTCTCATTTCTTAAACAACCATGTTTAAAGACATGGAAAAGATGTCAGTCTGTTTGAAAAGGGTCAAATCATTGGTATGCATCAAGCAGAGAAAACATCTAAGGAGATTTCTTAAACTACTGAAACTGGGTCTAGAACTGTCCAACACATTGTTAAAAACTGTAAGGATAATGAAGACCAATTGAATTCAAGGAAGAAATGTGGATGGAAAAAAAATCCTGAATGATTGTGATCCGTGAAATCAACTAGAAGAAAAACAACAGTAGAACTCCGGTCTACGTATGTTTAATAGTGAAAGTAAAAACATTTCCACACGCAGAAAGTGAAGGAAAATCAAGGGCCTGGGACTGAACAGCTCCTTAAGAAAACCTCTGATCAGTGAAGATAACTGGAAAAAAGGCTTCAATTTTCTGTACAAGCCTGTGGGGGCAGTGCTACGATCTGGAGTTTCTGCAGTTGGTCAGGTCCAGGTTCAGCAGCAGCATCTGCTCACAGAATGAGGTCAGCTGACTACCCGAATGTACTGAATGACCAGGTTATTCTATCACCCCTGACAGCAGGGGCATATTCCGAGATGGATTTATGGGGGTCGAATTGTGAAAGACTAGTTCAGGGAGCATGAGACATCATTTTCACACATAGATTGACCACAACAGAGTCCAGAGCTTAACCCCATTGAGAATCTTTTGGATGTGCTGGAGAAGGCTTTGCGTGGTGGTCAATGTAAGAAACAATGCCACAGTGGATGTGTGCTATAATCAAAACCAAAGATGGTCCAACCAAATATTAGAGCCTGTGAATTTTTTTTTTTTTTTGGCCAGGCAGTGTATTTAAAATTAAGATTTTATGGTGAACATAGGCAGTTTTCATTGTATTTAAATAGCAAGATATTTTAAAACAACTAATAGCTAACAACTAAAGGCAATTTAATCTAATGTAATCCTGCCACTTTAAGTCTAACAGGTATTTATGCAAATGAATATTGTCCCTAGTTTCTTTCTGTATAGCATCATCATGTTAGCTTAACTGCACATGAGCTTTTCACAGTGGCACAGAGAGAAGAACCAGTACAAGAGCACAAGATGTCACCAGAATCCACAGACTAAGCAAAGTTTTTTGCTTTATTATTATTGTTATTTGTGTTTTCAACTCTGAGACTCAATTTTTTACATTTCAACCTCTGAGATTCCATTTCTTAGCACTGGAGAAATTTCTACAGTGCATTCTAGCAGCACTCCATGCTGGTTTTGGTGGAAATCACCATGATACATTAAAATATAGGGAGTCAGGCCAGGCTTGGGACATATTTACTTCTAAAAGGCATTGTGTCTCACAGGGACAACAAACACTTTTTTTCCAGTATTCTCAGAACTTATTAGCAACATGTGTTGCATTCAATGTGTTTCACATATGCATTGAAAAGTGATGCAACATGTTCATCATTCTAGAAACATGGATATAATGAAGTAGAGTGAGACTGTGTGATCACTTATCGAGAACAGAACACTAGAGAACTATAAGCAACAACTCCTCAAGATTCTTTCCATGACCTATAAGACTTTCAGAGCATATTGCTAAACGTTCATGTTCAAATTGTAAAAATCATTCTCTCATGGTTAAGCAAAGCAGTTGTGAATTTGCTAAAAAGACAAAAACAGAGTGTACTGCATCTGACTAAAGCCAGTTTGAGGTTTAGAAATTCTGATTCTGAAAATTTGAGTGGCTGCTAAACCCTTATTACTGTTAAAAGCCCTTAATGGCTGGTGTGTTGCAGATTTTAGATATGCCCTTCTTCCAATTAATTTGGTTAAAGTGACTGAATAATCCTCTCAGCATGTCACACATAGCAGATACCTACTAATGAACCATTCCTATAAATCAGGGTGTTGAATAAAGGGAACATCTAAAGTAGGCACTGGTCCATGACGGCATTCTACCCCATGCACACATCAGAGTAAGTTTGAGGCTCAGCCTCAAGTTGTATTTAATTTGCAAAAGACATCAGACTCT
This sequence comes from Brachyrhaphis terrabensis, assembly GCA_903067065.1. Classification (NCBI taxonomy): domain Eukaryota; kingdom Metazoa; phylum Chordata; class Actinopteri; order Cyprinodontiformes; family Poeciliidae; genus Brachyrhaphis; species Brachyrhaphis terrabensis. Next base: position 3,738 of record CAEGAG010288486.1, read on the forward strand.
ACTTTGACTTTTGCCCCAAAGACTAGAGACTTCACTTGGACTCCTGTACAAAAAAACAAAAACAAACATCTCTAATTTATGGTACAATGCCAGCAGCTGTAGTTGCCAGAACTTTAACATATAAATACAAATTTTACTGTATTTACAGAGTAAATACAGTATTAGTCTAAAATTCAAGTCTTAGTCAGTTTTTATCTCATTAATAATGACCATGGATGTCTCTTGAAGTGAATGCTGTGTAACCAATGACTGGATCATTTCAGAACAAATAAATGTAACTTACACCCCCAACCTTTTGATTCTCTAGATATCAAAAGCACATCCTGTTCCATTCAATGAGACGTTTCACACTCATTTAACACAATGACTGATTCTCTTACAGTCTTAAGACTGGGCTTGACTTGGAAAGAGCTGAACATCTCTGACACACACAGACACCACACATGAACATTAATTCCAGTGGTAACCTTATGTATGTTTCAGAAATAGATTAGAAAGCATAGAGCACTGGGAGATTACCCACATGTACCAGGGATGTCCAGGTGAAGTCTCAAGAATTTGAGGGGTGGGTCACGCCAAGTCTCAAACAACTGAAATAAACATGTTCTCATCAAATCCACAACATTTAGTGCTACACAGTAAACTGACATGTTCCTTCTCTACCTGTAGTTAGGCTTCCACACCTGAACTGTTTGTCTTTAGACTGAAATTATGAAAAGAACATTTGATAAATATCTTTCAAGCTTTTAATATTTATTACCAGTTTTATTTTAATATTGTGACATTTCTAACAATCTATTAATATTAGTTTGAAAATTGATCAAATGTAATTTCATCAATTTCCCCTAGGGGATCAATAAATTCTATTCTATTCTATTCTATTCTATTCTATTCTATTCTATTCTATATAATCCTATTAAAATAAGAAAAGCATCAGAGATCTGCAGTTGTGGTGTTTTCTCTGCAGGTTTCTACTGGAGGTCAGTTCTGAACAGTAAGGGTATCAGTGTCCACATTTGTTAGGGGACATGGTCAACTGATCATACGTCATCTTTTCAAAGATCTCATAAAATAGAGGACAATCTAGGACCACTAAGGATAAATCTTTCAAGCTTTCCTCTTTCCTCTTTTGAAGCTTCAAAAAGCTTCAAAAGCTAAATAAGACCTAATGTCTCAGTGGGATTTACGGTTTGTGAATGAATGAAACTTAAAAAGGTTTCAATATTTGTCCAAATTATGTTATTTGCAAAGAATATGAAAGAATATAGAAGTAACCTGATATCACAAGGTAGCTACAAACTAGCAGCCTTAACATTATCTAAATTACTAACTCCTCTCCCCAGTGATCTGCTGGTCTCTTTGGAGACAGTAAACCAGAGATAATTCGCTCCCAAACTCATACACATCAAACAGACGAAAACAATAAGTGTCTGTTTACGGTCTGAACAACGAGTCAACAACGAAGTCTTTAATTCTCCACAACAAAAGTACAAAGACTGAAAGGCGACCAAAGGTTTTATCTCTGAACACCTTAAACACTCTGAGAGCCGCGGCGCCGATCCTGCTCCACCTGGAAAAACCTGCTGGCTGGAGGACGAGAGACAGGAGAGGTGTGTGTGACTGTGTGTGTGTGACCGGTGGGGGGTGGAGAGGTTTGGTGCAGGGTATGTAGATAAATATGTGTGTGTTTTTCCACTCCACTGGGTTAGAAGCGCAGATTGAATTAGGGACAAAATTAACAGGCGATAAACACAAAGGGCGATCGGTGCTCTGATTTATTTTGGAGCACAGAACTAATTTATGCGTAAGTAGATTAAATACAGAACACATTTCTATTTAAACTTATCGAGAGTAAATGAAACTATTGTCATAAGAGCGATATGAAGCTGGATGAGTCTGAGTGTTCAGGCCGGGAAGTAAACTTGATAGGTTACCAGATGCAATTACCCTGTTTGTACTTGGATGTAGTTTATTGCTATGTTATTAGCCTCTTATTAAACAATCTTATTTTGCAGCCTAGCTCTTACTGAAACATTAATTGTGAAGGACAGTTTTCTTCCGTTCCAGCAGTCAGTGTCTAGCTTTTGTCGTTTTAGTGGCGGAAGGCAAACAGACAGCAGTCCGGGCTGCTGTGGTCACCGCGGACAGCAGCCCGGAGCAGCAGCAGGGCTCGCTGGACCCCAGCAGGCGGCACCGGACGGCCTTCACCCGGGATCAGGTGACCCGACTGGAGCAGGAGTACCGCAGTGAGAGTTATGTGTCCAGGGCTCGGCGCTGCGAACTGGCCGCAGCCCTCAACCTTCCAGAGACTACGATAAAGGTATTTACTGCTTAGTTCCAGCAGGATCAACCGCTCATTGTTACTTAGTGCGGGATTATCAGGTGCCATTTGTAAAGTTACAGTTAATAATGAACAGTAATATTTTTGATTTATCTAGCACGTCATAAAGGGAAAAAATGTGGATGTTCATTTTTCAAAGTCATATTTTCACCATGTTATTCATATATTTATAAATCTTTGAGTTCCAAATTAAATGTTTACTTCGCAAGCTAGATATTTAGCTTACAAACAATACATTTAGCTTTCAAATTAAATATCTAGTTAGTAAGTTAAGGATTTTACACACTAAACATTGATGTCTGTGCTAAATATTTCGTTTTCAAGCTAAATTTTTGGTTCCAAATTAGATGTTTATTTTCCAAATTAAATATTTACTTCCAAAGTAAATACAGTTTATTGCAAAAGTATTCATACCCCTTGAACTTTTCTATATTTTTCCACATAGCAACAAGGATAAATATATTAAATTGAAATTTAATATATAAGACCAACACAAACAAACAGGTATACAGTTGTGTAGTAGTAAGAAAATTATACAACTGATTCAAAACATCCAGAACATTTCCGATTCTTGTTCTTTAATTTAACATCTGCTGATAGTATCAAACTTGTATTCATATAAAAAGTTTTATCTTCATATCTGATAAGAAATGTGTTTTCTGCTACACAGTGGATTACATAATATAACAAATTTTGCTTCATCACATTTGCCAGGTTAATTCAATTCAACTTATTTTTACAGCACACATCTTACCCAGATATCTACAAAACAGGTCAAATTCATTGCTTTAGTTTTATAATCAGCTCACTCCACTACTGAGTGAAAACAGGTTTTCAGAATCTCAACCTGCACTGGAAATGATCTCACCTGCCGAACGAACATAAATGAGTCCAGTTCAGTTTATTGTCTGGGTGAACATCCAGGTTTTCTTTTGGAGTCCAGTATAGCTAATCTCAATAAAGATGTGGTTCAGCTGGTATCAGTGGACAAAGTGAGGGATGACTATAGTCAAACCTGTAAATGTAATGTTTTAGGTTGTTCTCCCACAGTTTGTGGCCTAAAATTGTCTTCAGGTTCTTCCAAACCCCACAGATGCTTTTCTGCTGCAACTGAACCTCCTTTATTTTTTCTGTAGACCTTCCATCTCTCTCTCTTTTCTTTGCAGTCTATTCTGCACAGCTCTCAGCTCTTCTTTGTTTCCTGATCTAAATGCCATTTTCTTCTCCTGGAGTAGAACCTTTATTTCAGGATTTATCCAGGGCTCGTTTTGGAGAATCAATGTGCCTTGCTGATGGACACTGTGTTGTCCTCAAAGAAGTTAGTGCAGTCTGTGATGCTGTTATGTATACATGTGATTCTGTGTCTTTCCTCTGTCTCTTTTATCTGCTCACATGCACAGTGCTGCATGCTTACATAACCATAACATGGTAAATGGCTTTGTTTTTCTATAGCACTTTATCAACTCCAGAGGACCCCATAGCACTTCACAATCATTCACCCATTCACACGCACACACTGACATGCTGATGGAGGCAAACTACTGGACAGTAGCTACAGCTGCCTTGGGGCAGTCTGATAGAAGCATAAGACTGGCATCAGTCACTGATTTAAAGGATTGTCTAAAATCTCCAGACTGGAAGTACTAAACGTCCAGAAATATTATCCCCCACTAGCATAGCCACACTATGGTAAATCTGGGTAGACAGTGACAGGGGAAAATCCTGTTGTTGTCTACTGGCTTCAGTTTTGAGTTTATGTAAACTCTGTGGACTCTTCTTAGAGCATAACCCATCTCTATCCCTCTCAGAACAGAGTTGAAACCACGTCCACTCTCATGTGAGAAAGGTAAGACACTTGAGAGGATGACTGACTCAGAACCTCCAGTGTACTAGGGTGCGTATTTGCTTTAAAGCGTGATCAGTTGTCGCTCTTTAAAGCGACAACTGATCGCCGTTCAAACCGTTCAAACCGTTCAAAATGAACAGTTCAATACAGGGATCAGGCAATTTGTCACCACAACCCTTATTACAGGGTTCTGGTTTCACAAAACAGAATGAATTATTCCACCATTGAAAAAGAAACCTAACCTGATTAAGCAGACCAACAGCCTCAGAGAGGGAGCAGAATGAGGAGAAGGTAAAAGCAGAACTCGCACTACAATCTTTGGTGCAATCTTGCTGTCGACCTTAAGGTGAGCTGAGTGGAGCCCAGCTCTGGATGGTGAAATTCACCCTGCATCTGCTCCATTTTTATGGCTTGTAACAAATGATCATTTTCAGCATTAAAGCCTGTTTATACTTAACCAAAACTCATTATTTCCCAAAGTAATGACAGTGAGGGGTTTTGGTTTCAACAGGTCTGTTTCCCGGAATTGGTAAACAGACCTGAGTGTTGCACAGAAGGGAGAATGGGAGAACTACAACGCTGTCATCCTCTTCATGAGGAGCTCAGAGCTCTTCCCACACAGTGGGACATAAACAGTCCCTCAGAGCGTCTTCAGTGTCCTTGGACCACGTCTTCACTGTGTATGTCACAGCTGGTTCTCTGTGTACACAGGCTGCTGATGAACTAGGTTGTGATATGAACACCCCATTGGTAGAGAGGTGATGAGGTATATGTCTATACCTTGTCTATAAGGTGTTGGTGTACAATAAACCGAGTGTTTTATTGTCTCTGGTGTACCAAGTGACATACTGAGTGAAGGTGGGGAGAGTGAAGGACATAGAGACACGACTCCAATCCTGGGAGATCAGAAAGAGGGCCTGTGGTTCTGTGCTTGGATTCTGCCTGTGTGGACATAGCAGGCTGCTGCAGCATTAGTTGAGGGGGCACATACACACTTATCACAATAACATATAAAAACATATCAAAACTCCCAACCTAAATAATATGGCCTCATGCTAACAGACAGCTCAACGTCTGTACTGCAGTTACTATTGCTATTTATTATTATTATTATTATTATTATTATTATTATTAGTCGTAGTAGTAATAGTAGTGCTAGTGTCATTACATTTTTTCCAAATGAACAAAAGCCCTGTGTAAACCTTTGTATTGCCTGCTGTAATATTATTCCTGTAGTGACACTTGTTGTTTTTCTTGATTTCCTAATATTTTTATTAATATATATATTTTTTCTGCTTTTGCAGGTGTGGTTCCAGAACAGGCGTATGAAGGACAAACGTCAGAGGCACTCCCTCTGGTCTCACCTACTCATCAACCCACTGGGCACACTGCTGATGGGTCATGCTTCTCCATCTTCTAACCTGATTTACCCATTTTCCACATCCCAACTGCCCCACCTACCTTTTCAGCACTACTCTCCACTGACTTTTTCCGGTATGATACATGGTCCACACAGTGCACTAATGAAGCAGCCAGAGCGTTTCTCCCTTTCCCAACACAACAAGTCTGGGGAGGGGCCTCCACCAGCAGTACTTGTTTATCCCTCTCCTGGCGTCATGCACCATCATGTCTCGTGTCATTGCTCCTTTTGCCCTCAGTGGGGACAACAGCATCTTCATAAGGTCCAGTGGGAAATGAAGGGACTGAGCCATGCTAACAGCTCTGCAGCCAAAAAACAGACTGGTTCTCTGCAGCAGAGGGAGGAAAAGGTGTGAATGCATCTAAGAAAAAGTACAACTGCAATAACCAAAACTGAAAGAGCAGAAGAAGTGTTGACATCAGAATCTAAAACAATCACAGTTAAAACCAGATACTTAATGACATTTTATTTAAAGACATTTGTTTTTTTCTTCAATTTTTGACATCTTGTTTATGGCAGTTATGATTACCATTTTTTCTTTTTTCATTTGTTAGATGACAGAATAATGGTTGATTTTTTTTAAATAATTGTACCTTTCTACAAATTCAGAAGTTTACTAAAATTGTTCTTTTTACGTTTCTGCCTCATTATTCTAATGAGGAGCGTGGTATCTTAAGGGTTCAACTTCTGTCTATTGGTTATTTAGCAAAGATGGCAGTCAGTTTATCAGTGAGCTGAAGCTTAGCAACTTTGTTCAATCAGAAGCCAACTTCAGCAGGTACTTTATTCAAACTCTGAAAACCTGACAGTATATTACAGCATTATTTACTAATAAACTTGCTAATCTCCAGCTCACTGATAAGCTGGTCGCCATCTTTGTTGAAGTCTGGCTTCACCATCTTTGAAGCCATCAGAATTGCTAATGGGGACAACAACACACTTTAGCAATGCTGAAGCCATAAGCAGAATTACTGCTAATCAACCAGCATGTTGGTCTATTGGTTGCTAACCAACCAATAGGCAATAGATGAATCCATAAGACACCGCCCTCCTCATTTTCATAGTGAGGCAGAAATGCATAAACAAAAGTAAATAAAGGAAACAAGGAAATGTAAAAAGAACAAACACTTGTGTGAGGAAAAGACTAAACAAAAGATTTTTATCTCTTCTTTTATTTTTAATTATGTCACTTTTGGTCCCCCATAATTATTCCTGGTTTCCAAATATTACTGTAAGGCTGTTATTTTCCTACTAGTGCACTGTTAATTGTACTCTGTTTCTTATTGCCACACTGCAAACATGCCAGTCTGTCTCCTCCATTTGTGGCTCCACATGATTAAAGCACATTATTATCATAGCTGTTCTGTGTCCTGCCATGCTAAGCTCTGTTCAGATGTGTATACCTGTATTTACCCTCACTGTGTATTGTCTGGCATGATTACACACAGCACATGTAGAGCGGCTCCTGGTTTAACCAAGCATAATATGTCTGGTGTTGCAAACACCTGTGCAGGTGGGTTAAATCAGTGAATGGTATTTATGGTGGAACATTCTGTTGGCCTCTAATCAGCAGAAAAGAGAGCACTCAGCCGGTTTCCTTCATGAATCTCATCCACTCCGAGAGTTATCCCACAAAAAGTTCAGAATATAATTTAAGCTGCTTCTCAGATTTAAAATTAGACAGAATCACCTCTAGATCTCTGATTCTGACCCTGTAACATGGCACCTGGTTAAGGGTTCTGTAGTGGATGCACTCTGTTTTAGAAGAACTCATAAATGTGATGAGGCAAGATCATTAAGATCCTTCAATGTCCGCTGCAAAAATCTAAAATCAATCCTTTAACAAACAGGAACCCAGTAGAGTGAAGCCAGAATTGAAGGTATTGGTTCCCATTTTTTATTTTTTGTTAACAGCAGCATTTTGTACAAACTACAAACAATGAAGAGATAACTTATCTAATCCCTCATATATCAAATTGTAATAATCTAGGCAAGTTACTATAAAACCAGAGATCAATCTTTCAATATCCTTAGGAAGAAAATCAGGCTTTACTTTGACCAGAATTCGTGACTAAAAATATTTTGTCTTCAATTCAAATTAGTTCAATTATTTTCAACTTAGTTTCAGTTCAGTTTATTTCTATAGCACCAATTCACAACTTATGCCATCTGGCTATTGCCTCCTTGTGCTGTTCTGCTTAATTAAAATCTCACTTTCTCCCATTTACAAGGATTGCCTCTAGGTCAATGTCTACCGGCCCAATCAGCAAACATGAGCAAAAGTTGTGAACAAATTAGAAATGTAGTCTGCCTGTAGTTTTAGAAATAGCAACAGAGAAAGTAAACAAAGCTGTTCAGTCCTAAATTAGGCAGAGTACATTCACACCTGCCCTCTATAATCCGCTTTAATCAAACTTCGGTTCGTTTGGGGAGGTGTGAATGTGCAATCAAACTTGATCAAAATTAAAAAGTGAACTCTAGTTCATCTAAAAACCTAGGTCTCTGTTCGGTTGAAGTGAACTCTGGTGCTGTTTGAATGCAATATGAACGCAAGCGAACTGAAGACCGCGCCCGAAACAGGAAGCTAACTATACTGCAGAGCATTCTGGTCAATATATTACTCTATCCTTAGGGAGTTAGCGGAGGTGTTTTGTTGGTTGCCATGGAAATGGGTCTGTGTGTAGAACAAAGCCGACACAGAGAGCGAGGAAAAGTAGAATTTAAAGTTGTTTAAACCTGCTTATCAGTCAATGACAACATATAATGTTGTCATTGACTGCGTGTTTTAATAACTGGGTCATAACCAAGATTAAAAAGTGGTACAAAGCACACTGGCGTAAAAACTTTAAAATTTTATATCTAGTGAGAAAAATATATTGTATAAATTAAAGGCCATGATCAAAACTTATGTAAATATCTACTTTGCAAACTGTATTATGTTTATTTTATTTTGTTTTAAATATGGCAAAAGATTTGTGACTACCACTTTTGGGGTTGCAGTCCAAAGAATCTATCAGGGCGATTTGAATGTGTTATGCATTTGCCCAGGATGAAAACCTGAGCTGTAGACTGTTGTACAAGCCTCCCTCCTATTGTTCATGTTAGGAAAAGAACATCACACATAATCTGCCAAAAAAAATAGTCCAACCTTTCACTTGGTCATTAAAATATAATTCATTTCTATTGAATGTTTCCTTAGAGTACACAAAAAAAGAGAAAAAAAACAGCTTCTGTGTAAAACAGATTCAGCATCTTGTTTTCTCTATATAAAACACTTTCACTGCAGCTGGTAAACTGCTGAAACATTGGAAAGCAGAGAGTGAGGAATGATTCAAATCACTAGACATTGCCACAAATGCATTGTGTTGTGTCTGGTAGGTTAGCAACAACTCAACTGGTGATACGATATGCATTGTCTGCAACTGCAGAGGGTGGTCTCCTCTAGCTGCTTGTATAGTCAGGAGCTGAGAGACAGATATCAGGGTTGGGAAAACCAACCTGGATGTAAACAGAGTTCTCTCATCTCCTTCAGCAGAGCTGCAACTCCTGACGCTTCTTTCAATGGTCTCCTCTTTGTTACACTGTCAGTTTGTGAGGACACGTGTCATATTCTTTCTCTTTTGTGATGATGGATTTAACTGAACTTTTTTTGTTTCCATCTCCTGACTTGTACTTTTCAATATTAATTTCTCTGATTGCCTTGGAGTGTTCTCTTTTCTTAATGTGGTGATGGGTGAGGCAGTGAAGATTTATGCAGTCACTTATTTTGTGTTAAAAATATTGAATAATTGCTATTTTGTACAAATTAGTTTTTCACTTTGACATTAAAGAGTTTTTGTGTCAAAAACGCCAATTTTTAAAACGTCCAAGAGGATGAATATTTTTAGTTGCACTTAAATGAGAAGCTGCTGTGATGGACTGGAACAAAGAGCTGCATGCTAATTATAAAATATTCCAATATTTGTTATGTAATTCAAACATCTTCTGTGAAAATCTATGCTAAGAACATTATTGAACAAAATACTAGTTAAAGTGTTTTTAAAAAATTCTAAAACACAAATGGTATGTAATAAAAACTCAAGGATACGTGAATTTCACAGAAGATGTTTGTGTTACAAAACAGATGATTTTTGTTAAAAACAAATAGAGGTTGTATTTTTATGCAGTTTTAAATTTATGTTGCAGCCATGAAATATTTATTTTAAGTCTCTCTATATTTTCTGAACTTCAAAATACGTTGCTCCATGACGCAATATTTTGATTTCTTTTTTATCGCTTTGCATAATGTTTTCTTCACTAAACAAAATGTCAGTTATTGGTTCCTTGTTCTGTTTGTGTAGTAATGAGTTTACATCTCCGACAGCTACTGCAGCCAGGTACTGTTACAAAGTATAATTGCACAAAGGAAGCCAGCAGTTCGGACATTACTGAGCCAGATCTACACTCATGACCCCCCGCGATTTTCCAATCTGCTGCTCCAAAGTCATCCAGGACTGTATAATTCGTCATTTGCCATGTTGTGATTCGTTTGGCATTTAACTCTTTCAGTAAGGAGTGAAGCCATCTTTCCTGGGCTATTTCTCATGAACCAGTGAGAAACAACTTCATATAATCCACTCTATGTGATGACACACCTCCATTAAATACCAGCAGGAGGTCAGTTCGAAGATATTTTGGTTTTACACAAAATGTACGAAATGGAAGTAGGAAGCTATGAATTGACCCGCAATCTCCAACATACAAATATTCTTGTGTTCTTCTTCTCAGATTGAATGTCCAGGGTTAGCCACTTTTTCCTGAACAAAGATGTTCAAACTCAAACTTGGTTTGGCTCCTTATTCATCATCAACTGTTTTCGTTGTTGTTGTTTTTGGTGTGTGTTTGTTCCGCTCCTGTCCTGTTTTAGTTTCGCCTCTGTCACTAAACCCTGTCATCACGATTCCTAAATTCCAGGATGCACAAGATCTTTTGCAAGTGTACCTGGGCTCCATCACCAATCTATACAGCAGCAACATGTTGTATAAATCATCTAAACATCTATCATAATAAGATTTGCGATTGAAGACTCGGGCAGCAGAATAGTGGGGGTTCTGGCCGATCCCCCAATGCCGGTGAGCTGATTCCGGTTAGGAAATACCAGTCAACTATCTCAGTTGGTGCCAGTAGTGTAATTATACCGGAGAAGTTGGATCGGTCATAATGCAGAGCGGTCAGGGGCCCTGAACGCCTCTCCTCTCCTCTCCTCTCCTCTCCTCTCCTCTCCTCTCCTCTCCTCTCCTCTCCTCTCCTCTCCAGCTTTTACTTCGCTTTTGTTTCGCTAATTGTTCACTATTTTTTAACTCGAGAAACAGCCATTTCATTTAGAATTTAAACCATGGTAATGTCTAGTTTTTGGAAATAAAAGCCTTTTAAAAGCAAATAAAAACAAAGATACTTTCTTTTCATTTGTACTTTAAAAAAAGAATAAATAGATAAATTCAAAGTGTATGTGTGTCACGGGGCCTTTGGCTCTGAATTTAAATCCACTTGTTTCAGGTAAACTGTGTAGCTATTTTATATGAAAAAGAGCAAAAAAATACAAACTAGCAAAAAAAAAAAAAAGTGAAGGTAAAAAAATACTAAAACCATCCAGAACAACAAAAGCTGACGGAGTGACGATCCTCTTAGTGGTTTACATATTTATTTATTTTTTGTCTTAAGAATACGCAAGATATCTTATATGTGACTGTTTACTTTTCGAAACTCTTCTATAGTAACCTGATGTTGAATCGCATGCTCCGATTTGAGTTGTGAAACTCGGATCAGTTTGAATGAATTAATGAATGAATGAATGATTTTTGACGACACTTGTGAAATGGCGCTAGGTACTTAAAATGAATTGAGTTGAATTGTTTTGCGCACTTCGTGTTTGATTTGGATCACTGTAGGACCTGATAGGAACCGGAACAAAATGGATCAGAGCGAAACAATACAACGAAAATACACAAGACCGGATCAGCTGCTGTGGAGTTCACAGTTCTCCTTTACTCTTAAACACACTGTTTTTGGCAATTTCACTCTTGCCCCAAAACAATTCACACTGTACAAAATAAATAAATAAAAAATAATAAAATCAGAGTCTGTGTGCTTTAGTGAAGAAAACCTGAATCTTGTGTGTCTGGAGGTTTAAAGCCTGATAGAAAAAGTTCCGCTTTATTAAGAGAGAACAAAACAGAACCACTCATTTTGAATTGTTCTTCATATTCAGGCTATCGAGGCCAGGAGACAGTGATTATCTCTTGTTCCAACGCTAGTAACGAGGTGACCCATGTTTACTAGTTGACTTTAAAAACCACACGGATTTCTGATGTTCAGCTGCTCTTTATCGAGACACACTGGCCGAGTCAAAAAGAAAAACACCAAAAGAATACTAATAAAAAATACAAGCACAAGAATAATAATTTTAAAGAAAAGGAACGTAAAAAAAATTAAAAAAAATAAATTCTGACTTTAAAGTCAGAATTCTGAATTCTGACTTTAAAGTCAGAATTCTGAATTCTGACATTAAAGTCAGAATTCTGACAGAATTCTGATTTTAATCTCAGAATTATTATTATTTTTTTTTTCGGTGGCCCTAATCCTCTTCCGTAGGAACGCATTCAGAAAGATATTACAAATAAATTGATGCTTTCTTTTTTTCAACGGATTCGGCTTGTGGTCTTTCTGGGAACCGTTTTAGAAACATTGACCTTGTTCATCAGAGAATCGCTGTTATATTCAGTCATTAGTTTCATCTGGTTAAAGTCCTCACAGTGTCTGATCCATCTGAAACACGCATTTTAATTCAAAACATGTTGGACAGGGAAGTGCGGTAAAGTTGAGAAATTACAATAAAATGTTTTTTTTAATTATTATTATTTAAAGAACAGTATATTTTAGGGCCGTTGACTTTTTTTCGATGAGTTCTCGTGGGAAGCATTCCTGTGGTGACTTATTATGACGCAGGCAGTAATGATTTTAGCAGATATATGGCCAGTTGTTAGTGACACTGCAAGTTCATTAGAGCGACAGCAGCTACAGCTACAACACTCAGTTCTGAAGCTCTGAAGCTCTGAAGCTCTGAAGCTGTAAGCTGCTCCAGGTGTGCGGCGGCCTTGAACTTGAGCTCAGTTGGCATCTGCGTGTCCCTCAGTCTGCAGCTCCCCCTCCCTGGTTGTGTCTGAACATTAAACCTGACCTTGACCCCGGGGGCAGCCAGATCACACCACAGTCCAGAGACGGGCTGTCTGGGTGGTTTGAATGTGCGCGCGCAAAGGTCGCAGGTCGCCCACCCTCAGACAAGCCGACATCAGGTCGTTAAAGCAGCTCGACTATTCGGTTAAAGCAGAAATTCGGACGTGCATTGCCATTTTCCGTAACCCATCAGTTCAACATGAAGTACATGACCACACTGTTAACAAGGCTGTGGGTCAGATTAATTATCTCCCTTGTTTTACCTGAAGGCAGCAGGCATCCAAATACCCGATTAGGTTCATTCATAAGGAAGTGGAATAGCCTTGAAATTGATGTCGAAAATTAATACTTCACTCTTTCGTTTGATAAAGTTATATAGGCCACAAGCAATTCGGCTCGTATACGGTGAAAAACATGGCAGACCGTCTTGAGCAGCATAGAGTGTTTTATGGTCATTTATTCACTAAAGGAAAAAAGAGCAAAGAGGGTCACGTAAACAGCTTCAGTATTTAACCGATTCTGAGGATTTCATGGCTTTCATGTGTGTGACACGTTTTAGATCTTATTGGAATAATGATGAGAGAGATTGAACGTTAACTTCACAGATTATTTGTGAAGAGAACATGAAGCAAAAAACACAAACATATTTTAGATAGTACTTTATTCATCCATGAAAGAGGCATTTCTTTTTCCCAGAGATAAACAAATAGGCAAAAATGAAATAAAAACAATAAAAAGCACTAAACAATAAATACCACTGAGAACACACGCCCCCCCGCCCCCACACACACACAGCCCTTAATAGATTGCTAAAAATATTTTCATTTAAAACTCAAAACGTATGAATGAAAAAACCTGAAAGACTCGAGCAGAAAATACGTATAGCATTCCATATCACATCAGGACTGTCTGAAATCAACCAGTGACCTCATTTTAATCTATGTATTTATTTTGTTAGTTCATCACGAGAGGAAGACACTCAGAAACGTGATGGTCCACAGAACAATCAGTGAGACTGTAATGCAAACAGAATGATGCTTCCGGGAGACAACGGCCCGCTACAGCACACACTATATGTGCAACTGTTATTGTTTGTTTGTTTGTTCGTTCTGGGACATCTTTCTACTACTGATACCAGCAGGTTTTCACCTTTTCCACTCCAAATCATATTTAGAAGAAAAATACATTCACTGCACCAGAAAGAAAGCGATTTAAAGGAACTGTCCTGTTCACCGTGAACCTCTGATCAAACTGTGGCGGACATGTCTTATCTGATCTCTATTTTTTATTTAATTATTATTTTTATTTTTTATTTTTTTTAACTTTTTTATCGACGAAATACAAATATTGCAGACTTCACATAATCACTCCAGATTTAATTGGAAACATTAAATAACAGGCATGGTGTGTATATAAGATCATTTGGATATTTGAACGAAATGCCGCCCTTCTTGTTTCAACCCAGGTCCTTTTTAAAAATGTTCTAGCAATTGTTCGCATTTCTTAAAAAATCTGAACACTTGATCTGCTTGCATTCAAGAAGTAGAGGAAAAGAGACTTAACCTAAGACAATAATTGCTAAATTGTTTAGATTAGGAACTTTCTTTCTCTTTCTTTCTTTCTTTCTTTCTTTCTTTCTTTCTTTCTTTCTTTCTTTCTTTCTTTCTTTCTTTCTTTCTTTCTTT
>CAEGAG010288593.1:0-125718 GCA_903067065.1 Brachyrhaphis terrabensis
GAACATTGAGATGTTGAAAAGGTGGTTACTACCACCAGGGAGAGAACAAAAACATGCAGGATGCCGGCCCTCGAGGACCGACTTTGGACACCCCTGGTTTAGTGTGAATTCATCAGCAAACTCTGGTCCGCCCTAAAACTCCAGGGATCTCTTTGGTTGAAGTGAACTTTGGCACCATAGGAAGCAGACTGTAGAGCAGAGCATTCTGGGTAAATTCAACCAAAACAAACACACGAGTTGAGCGCTAGCAGGAGAAATGGCTCTTGGTTTTTAGATTGAAGACAAGAGATTCTATAACTGCTAAAATCTGTTGGGTTTTTTGTGTAGTACTTTTCATGAAGCTATGCATGTATTGTCGTCTTCAGAGGTTTTCATGTTAATTCCTTCAGTGATTCTTGTTGCAGCGCCCCCACAGGTGAGGAGGGGAACAGGTTTTTGCAAAGGGTTTGGCTCGTTTGTGAAAATGTAACATATGTTGCAACTTTGATCCCCAATCAAACCGATTCTACCGAACTATCCCTAACCTCAATATAAACTCCACTGTAGCTCAGTCTTCTTTATTTTTCTTTTCTCTGCCTGATGTTCTCAGCCACTCATGTCTTTTTTGTTTTGTTTTCAGTCCGCGCTCTGGAGAAAGTGAAAGGCTCCACACAGATCCAGACCAGCTACTCGTCACCTGACAGCAGCCTGTACACCAACCCCAAAGGCAGCGCCGTGTCGGCGTTCGACGGCGGCTCCGACTCCAGCTCCGAGTCGGAGGCGGAGGAGCCGCCCACCAGGAAGAAGCTGCGAATGGAGGCCAGCTAGAGAGTCAATAAGCTGAAAACTGGCGAAGGAGGGGGATAGCGGGGGCGCCAGGACGGGTGAGACGAGCTCCCCTCGTCGTTCTCTCTCGCGCTGGAGACGAGTATCCCCTGAATTGTCCCACCACCGCCGCCGCCGTTTGTCCTTCCAGCAGAGAAGAGGGAGCGAGCCGGACGGAGGACGACCGCTCGCTTCAGTGCGTCTAGAGAGCTTCAGGTTTCCCCAGCTTCCCCTCGTCCCCGTTTGTCTTAGTTTTTCCCTCCGTCGTCGGTGCCCACCCTGACCTGTTTCTTAGCAACAACAATCCAAAACTCAAAAAAAGGCAGCTTGGCAACTCAAAGACTTAAAGCTTTTTATACCCCACCCCTCCATCGCTCCCCGTCTCTACTCCTCAAGATGATTTTTGGAGCGAGAGGGGGAACCAGGTGTCCTCTTCCAAGCACTGCTTTGTTGTATTTTGTTTATTTTTATGTTTGATTAATGAAAAAATAAACTTTAAGTTTTTACACACACCTCGATCTGTTGTCCTGGGAAAGAAAATCCACCTTTTTAAAAATGTAAAGACATTTCCAGTTTTTATCCGCCCACCTCCACTCAAGAATGTGAAGCTGCTTTGAGCAAATGGCCGCCTCAGGCCCACTGAAGTGCAGATGTTTTCTGCCCGTCACATTTAACACAAAATTATATATATATTATAGAAGAAAACCCTTAAGTCCTTTTGTTGAAATTGATGTTTTGAAGGAGAATATTCCTAAACTTTGTATCGTATTTTGTCCTTTTAGCTTGAAGTAGTGAATGACTTTAGGTGGCTGGATACGTTAGGCATCTCATTTATATATTCAGATCGGATGTCTTTAAAACCATGTACTGCATTTTTTATTTTATTTTTGTGGTAACCACACGATTCATGGAGAAAAGACCAATTTGTCGCACGTAGTGTTGTTAACGGGTTTGAACTAGGTATTGAATGTCCAGGTAAACGGAGGCCAGGTGAGTCCCTGTCGACGTGTTGTGCTTCACACAGTAAAAATGTTGCTGACCCCTGACCCCTACTCTTCATCCCTCCCCCCTCCCAAGGAAAATGAATATCTCTAGGAGACGTGTGTTTATGTATGTATATTGTTTCCATTTTATTTCCACTTAGGATATAATTAGTGTGGTAGGTCTTTGACTCCATTCCATGGAAATTACAAGTATGTTGTACATACTGCCAACAATTGTCTTGCAAGTTGAGGCCTACCTTTACTATGAAACTATAAAATAAACTATTTTATCCTTTAACGGGCTTCCTGTGGTTCCTGACGTCACAATGTAAAATGTTTTCTGAAGCAGATTAATCAGGAATCGATCAAATTTAAATGGAGTAGATAAGATTCAAAAGAAAAAAGGCAATTTGCTGAAAGAAAGGTAAAGTTAAAAATATAAATTTTGCATTTAGATAGAAAAAAAAAACTGTCAGGCCTCAGTTTCTGCTCTATACTAGATTATTAATAAATTAAGCAGAAAGGGCGTTTCAATTTTTTGAACTACAAATAATCAAGCAAATGTTAAAATGTTTTTATTTGAAAAGGGAAGTACTTGTATTCATGTATTTCTAAAATTGTAAAAAAAAAAAAAAAAAGGGTTGAAACAAATTGATTATTGAAATAAACTAATTTAGTTATCAATTAGTTAACTGGATATACTGAAACAGTCGGCAGTAATTAAGCAAAAATATATACATTTTGCATTTAAGAAAAATAACTAAATATCTGACAGTAGCTTCGTTTGGTTCAAATTGTGTAAAAAAATTAAAAAAGCTAATTTTTCTATCCAATTATTAATCAGTTAATCAAATAAAAAGTTAACCAGATTGGCCTTAAAACGTACTGATATTAAATCAAACAGGGTTGAGCTTTTGACATGTTAAAATACTTTTAGCACAACTTCAGTTTGCAGAAAACTTTGGTATACTGAGGATTATCAGGAGTTATGACAGTACCATGATGAAAACTGCTGTATAAACCTTTATTAAGTAAGATGATACTGAAATTATACAAAGTTACAATTTTTCCTTTCATAGGAATAAAGCCATCTGCAATATGAGCAGGAGTTCCTCTGAATGTTTAAGCTGTCCAGACAATACTGTTGACCTGTATGGAGGTATAATGCTGCTAAACTCCAGCCCTCGTCTCTACCGAGGGCCCGTTGTCCTGTCTGCTTCCTTATTAAATCCTATTGGATCCAGTTCAGTACCCGGAGACTGGCGACCTAGGATTGAGGCCCGGTGGAGGAAGAGGCCGGTTCTGACGGCTCGGCATCAGCAGGAGGTCCCGCCTGCCTGCTGGTGTCAGGAACCGACAACTGGCGGAAGTGCTGCACGGCTTTAGCCACCTTGTCGGGACAAATGTTGTAAACTGGATGAGTGGGAGCCTAAAGAGAGAAAATGAAAACCAGGAGAAGATTTCATAAAATCCCTCTTCAAGTTTTTGCTCTAATTATGCTCATTCTTCAGAAAAAAAAAAAAAAAACACCCTCCAAACCCTCCTTTCAATCCCAACCGTTCTTTATACCCTTCCCTTCCTAATGTCTACCCCAATTCCTACCATACATGTTTTTTTTCTCCACTGCATGGAGTTTGTTACTTTAGATCATTATGCTAGTCATGCTAACCCAGAGCCTGTCATTAGTATTTCAACTAGCTTTAGCTTTTTAGTTTATGAACTGTTGTGACCTTGCAGTTTAGCTTTGTAAACATTGTTCTGGGGGATTTTTGCATGTTCACTCTTCTAGTTTTTCAATTTGCAGGTTTTTGATTTTTGCAGCTTCTCCCCATTAATTACATTTCTGCAAGTCTTCTGCAATTTTCACAGGAAATGTAAAGTTCTTACAAAATTACTACTTTATTCTCCTAATATTAAAACTTTATCCTTCTAAAAAAAAAAATCTTATTTTGGCCCTAATATTCCAGTTGACATAGAAGCTGTAAAACCAAAAATTTGATCAATAAATAATGTCCATTAAGGCTTTTTATCTCTTTGCACAGCACAACTGCATTGTTTTTTTCTTGTATTTGGCATAAAAATAGGAGACCCATAATGCACCATTTTTACCCTGTAAAATGAAACTTTTCCTTGCACTATGACCCCACCCTGCCCACTCACCAGCCGGTTCTCCTCCGTGCCGAGGATCACCTCGTGGTAATGCTCCATGTTCCCAAAGTGCTGCGCTATGGAGAGGCCGCTGAGGCAGTAACACGTGTGGTAAAAGTCTCTGGATCTGGACACAGGAAGAAATCATAATGAAATCATGAATCCCACCTGATTGTGTGTGTCAGATGGCGGGGTACTGACTTGCCAGGCTTGTCCAGAAGGCCGCCTGTTGGATTCTGGCAGCACAGGAGGATGTACTCCTGCAGAGCCTGCTGGTCGAACATCCACCGCTGCCGACTCAGCTCCGACTCTCCTGCACCAGAGAAAACATTCACAAAAAGAATAAATACTCAAACACAAATCTGTTCAATCACACTGAAAAATTCAAACCACCATGACAGACTTTCTTGTTTCTCAGTCTTTATTACATTTAAACAAAATTTTAGCACCAAACTTAAAAAGAAAACAAAAAACAAGTTAGTCGCTGCTGGTTAGAATCATTACATGAAACTGAAAGGATCTTTAACTTTGAGACGCATCACTGCAGCATGAAATGGAGAAATGTGTATCTAGACACTAAAGTGAAAACAAGTGAATTTGATGTTTACAAAGTTTGTAAAAATGTTTCATGTCAAATTTCACCTTTTTCTAATTCAACATTTTAGAGCTCATTTTGCCTTTGAGCAAGTTTTATATAGTATAGATACAAAAGTTACATTTATGTTGTAATTTTTCTTTTTCACAGAGGCAAAGCACTGAATATGCATATTGTAAAAAGTAAATAAATCTGCTAGACTGATAGAAACATAAAGAGACAGATAGATGGATGAGCAGAAAAAAGGAGGACCGGATGGATCTACAAACAGATGGATGGACGAGGTCTCAGAACTGAACAGTTTTCCTTAACCTGAATTTTGAACAAACAACCTTTTTTATTTTCTCAGCAACAAATGAAGTCCAACTGATTGTTACGCATCAGTGGAACGGATCTTAAAGTTACTCAGACTGCTTCGTTTGAAGACCCTGATCACTTCGAAAACATACCGTCGTTGAATAAGGCTCTGTGCAGGAGAGGCAGGAGTCCAGCCTGCCAGAAAGAGTAGCATCCGTCCACCAGTTTGTTACAGCGACCCTGGAAGCCTCCTTCAAATCGCATCTGTCTGCTGATCACCCAGCGCTGAGAACGAGAAACACGTTTACCTTAAAGACAAAACGTCAACACGGGTCCTAATAAACACTCACTAACCTGTGAGACAGGAACACTTTTTTATATTTAGAAAAAAACTAAATATTTCACAGGAGGTGGGGCAAAGAAAGTCCTTCAATCATGTAAATAAAAAACAAAACTTGTGTAACGTTTAATCGATTACTGAATTAGTTGACGACTATCTCAATAATCGATTCCTCATGACTATTATGCCTTAAATTCTTTAAGCATACGGATTGCAAGTCACTTTTATGTTTTCTGACTGATTTCTTATGACAATGTGACCAAAAGACTAAAATAATCAAAACTATCATCGCACAGGGACGTTAAACGGATCATTCAGCGGTAGTTAACATTTTCTGGCTGCTGAACCAGAGCTGCTCACAAGCACACTTGAATTATAACTGCTTTGCGTCTGAATAGGTGCCACAGCAGGGGAGCATCTGAAGTGATATTTTAACATGTTCTCCTTTAAAGAAGCAGCAACATCAGAGCATAACGTGGTTTTCATCCTTTCCTGATCCACTTTTATTTTATTTCATCACAGCTGGTGAATTTCCGAAAATATCCAAGTGACAAAACCTCGATTGGGTTAATTAGAGAGGCAGAGGGGCCACTCACTAGCAAGGCCTTCAGATCCAGCATGTGTTCTTTGCCCAGGATGACGAGGGCGGCCGTGCCACAGAACGTGTAACCGCCATGAGCCTCTAGACCTGGCACGCCGCTCAGGCCGCCCTCCCAGTTCTGACAGCTGCAACCAGGACAAAGACAGGAAGAAAACCGCAGTCAGAATAAAAACTGGGCGTCTGCTAAACAAACAAAAACACAAAGCTCCTGTGGCAGCGTTGTGGCTGTACCTCAGGATCCAGTTGGTTGTGTCTTCAAACAGCGTCGGTGTCAGGATGTTCGTGAGCGACGCTACAGAAGCGGCGCAGTAAGCGCTCCTGGAAGGGGAAATGAAATATAACTTTAAAATAATCTTAAATGTTTTACCTAAACAAAACTAAAGTTTTGTTTTGAGTTATTAAAATAAATAGATTGTGGCAGTTTGATTATTACCACAATGTCAGGTGTTGTGTTTGTTTGAAACCTGCTTGTTTTCTGTTCAGAGATTTTAAATAAAGTAAAGCTGTGGTCAAAATCAGTGAAAAAACAAAAATGTTTTAAAATGTGTAGAAAAAATGTACTGATTTTGTGCGGCTCGTGAGTGAAATTCAGAAATGACGAAAGCGGCCATTTACACCAACACGTTTGGTTGGTGTAAACGGAGGCTTTTTATTTATACCAAGAAATTCAAATCTTCTTACAGTGGAAAATGTCAGAGAAAACACTTTATTAACCCAGCGGTGCATGCGCCAATTCTGACTTCTGTTCACGACTGCAAACTATTTTTAAGCAAAAAGCAGGTGAACTGTTTGGTTATGAAACACCAACTCTCCTCCTACTAGCTGTTTGATCTGCATCCAACACAATGACATCACTCCATCTCAACAAAACCATCCAAAGAAACACAGAATCAAACATACGCATGAGAAAAGAAAACAGGAGGCAGTTAGCCCATAACTCACCTGACATCCACCTCTCCTCCAATGTGCATCACAAAGGAGCCGTCTGGCTGCTTCAGAGACCACAGGAAGTCTAAAAGCTTCTCCCTGAGGAAGATAGAAGACATAAATGAGGGAATAACTAGCTGTAAAAACTCTGAGTGCTGGAAAATATAAAGGAATAAATTTAAAACGAACGTCAGGATATGTCTACAGCTGTTCAGTAGCAAAACTGAGAATGTGCAGATTAATCTTTAAACCTGATTCTGTAGCTTTGCAGTGCGAATCGTACCTGTCTATCACATTATAGGCCTCCTCTGTGCCGATGATGCAGAGGGCGTTGACGGCGGCGTAGGTGGGCGCGAGGTGGGCGTGTTGGCCAGGTCCGCCAGCAAACCCCCCTGCTGGGCTCTGACAGTGAGCCAGGAACTGACACACTCTGAGGAGACAGAAGATTTAAGATAAACGGAGTCAATTCAAAAAGCATTTTCAGATTACAATTTCATATGAGGATAAAACCATAAAAACCAGCCTGCATTCAGAGTAAAAGTAACTGCACCCTAAATCTAATATCTAGTTCTACTCCACCTGCTAACAACAATAACTGGCAATGAGAGTTTTTCACTTCTGTGGAGGAATTCTGGCTCATTCTTCCCAGTATTCGTTTTAATTCAGACACACTGAAAGATTTCAAGCACGATCACTTCTGATCGCTAAAATTAACACAAAGTTATTTAAAAAAGAAGACTAACATAAAACTTCCAGTAAAACTTTAAAATAATAAGTTGAGAGCTTCAAGAACAAAGCAAAGTTCAAAACTTTGCATCACCTCGGCCGACGTGTCACAGCGGACACTCTTTCCAGCCCCAACTCTCTCATGAATGTCCTTTCCAACCTCCGCTGCGGAGAGGAATCACAAAACTGCAAGGATCCCAGGAGCCAAATGAGTTGGAAGAGCTTCATTAACTCTGACCAAGCGGAGCGTCTGGTGCCAGTTCTGACCCGAGCCCAGTCACAGGACAGAGGAAGCAATCTGTCGTCGGGCTGCCATTGTTAGAAATGCTCAAGCTGGGCCAGCGTGCTCTGCGCACGGCGTGCACGGGGCCGCTCCAGCTGGCACCCCTCTCAGTCATAATGAGCGCGTAGGCCGGCGGCCTGGCGAACTGCGAACTGAGGTTTGCAAAGGGTTGCATCTGAAAGGCAGTAATTTTAGTAGATGACGGTTTTTGTGTTTCTCTGTTTAACTCCTGGCTGCTTGGAAACTGTTGTACAAAACAAACCTTCAATGACAGTGTGTTGCTAATCACACTCTCATTATTAGTGAGTAAGAATGATAATTACAGTAAAATCCTGTAAGCTTCAAAGACCTTAGTTAGCTCTTTAACATGGGAAAAAACAAGTTGTGGAAACAAAAACTGGCTAAAATTACAAATAAGTTTCTGATTATTGTGGATATTGAAGCTTTAAAAGAAACAAAAAACATGACTAATTATGACCAGTGCTTTATTCTAAACAACAAACCCAATATGATATAAAAAAAACACAAAGCTACTGTTAACATTGAAATAATTTGAATTCAATTACTAAAAACAGCTAGGTAAGCTTGCAGAATTATTTCTACTGCAATTTATGTTTATGATTATTCTTTTAACAAGTTTTTTCACAATTTCGGTTTGCTTTCTACTGGGTATGATGTTCTTCGATTGTGTTGTTGCTGACATGAAACCGAAATCCAAAATTTATTTTGTGACTTTATCATGGCAAGTGAATTTATTCCCCGTTTTCTTCATTTTATTATTAAAATATGGATTCAGCTGATAGGTTTTGTTGTTCTCTTACAGTTTCTCTGTATATAAGCTGTAGCTCTTTGCAGTAGTCGTGGTGTGTGTGAGTGTGAGACTCACTCGGAGGCGATGGCAGAAGGAATGGACTCCTCCAGTAACTCCAGACTGTGAAGGATCCAGAAGCAAAGCCACGGTCTGCTTGCATCCAGACACTAAGGGGAACATGTGTGATACATTTAGCATATTCCATCTCTAATGATGCAATTATGTGGCTAAAAGTTATTTTCGCTGCTTTGCCTCCAATAAAAGAATGCACTGTCATTATATCAGAAGCAGCAGTTACTGAAGAATAAAAAAGGTAAAAGCTGGTGTTCTTTATGAAAAGTGGGATTTCTGTACCTCGTAAGCATCCGATAGGTTACGTAAACCTTTCTTGAGATACTGGTAATGTTGTTCCCTCATCAACGTTGGCCTGAAGAAACAACGTTAAACAGAAATATGCATCAAAAATGGATACAACAGAATCCGAATGTGCCGTCACTATAAATGTAATATCATGAAAGGTACTGCTCAAAATTAAAATATTGTGTACTTAGATAATTTTTAAAATAATAAACTAACTCAATAAAATAAATAAATAAATAAATAAATAAATAAGTAATAAAGAAAACAACTCAAGGTTACAACAATCTTCAGAAATGAAACCTGTTAAAAAAAATAATAATAGAGGTAGCAAAAATGACTAAAAGTTACTGTAGTAAATAAAAAGAAAACCCAAATTTTAACTAAAAACTGAAGAAAAATTGTTAAATGAAAAGTACACACAAAATTAAAGCTACCAAAATTTAAAATGTATTCACAATGTTAAAGCACATGACACTGACATATATGTGATGTGTGCAAATTTGATAAGCTTGCAAAACACTCCTATCTCCTAGTTGGTGTAAATTAATATGTAAAACAAAATGAGCTAAATTGGGACTAAAAGTCTGCGATCGCCTGGTTTCCTGGGTTGTTTTGTGTCAAAGTGCATGTGTACACCACCAGGAAGGCCTGCAACCTTCATGTGCATCTTTGTCTCGTTGAAACAAACATATGCTGAATGAGTCAGCCAGCAAACCGGTTCTCCCGCCTAATCTTGATCTCCGGCTGCCCTTTTAATTCATTGTTTGCCGCCCTGCTGTAATCATGCTCTTCATACACCGGGTTAGTCACAGGTTTTTATCTGAGGTTTTGTCGCAGCAAATATGCAGCACAACAACAACCAGTCGCCCCACTGCATCAGATAAAGATCCACCGCGGCCTTTCAAATGTGGAGGGCAGACAATGGCTCCGATGACAGGATGAAAAACGTATAATAATCTCAGGATAACGTTGATGAGCTCCCACATCTACGATATGAATGATACAATGTACCCAGCTTACGGTAAAAGAAAAGAGGCAGGGAAACAAGAACAATATATTCACCAAATGTGCAAAAGATGAAGCCCAGGTTAAGTTTACGTATCTCTGCAGGAAAATGTTAAACATCATGTTCCACATCAGATAAACAAGCCAGGAATGTTTTGACAATTCATCGATGGACAAAAAGTTCTGCAACATTCATGATAAAAATCCACGTTTTTCATATTTCCAGAGTTCTTCCTCCTTTTCCTGATTATATATGTACAGTGACAAAAGTTCATAATTCATTTACATCAAATATTACAACTGGTATTTCTACAATATTAGAGATTTATTGGTTTATTTAACTGGCTGTTGGACGGGCAGAAATGGATGGATGGATAGATGGATGGATGAACAGGAGGATGGATGGACGGTCAGATGGATGGATAAAGACCCACAGATGGATGGATGGATGGACGGTCACAGGAACGGACAGAAAAATGAATGGATGAACGAATGGACAGTGGACGGATGGATGATCGGATGGATGGATGGAAAAACAGACAGATGGATGGATGTATAAGTGAATGGACAGGTGAGTGGATGGATATATGGATGGATGGACAGACGGATTGATGGTCGGGAGGACAAATGAACGGAAGGACGGATGGAAGGAAGCATTGATGAACAGACAGTTTGATGGTTGGATGGACAAGTGGACAAATGAATGGATGAACGGATGGATGGACAGATTGGATTGGTGAATGGATGGATAATGCATCTCATTCTTTCTTATAATTCCTACATAAACTGAATATAAATGGTGAGTATTAAACAAACTGAAGTTCTTTCAGGTTACATCAGATAATAAATAATCTTGGCGTTTAATTTACTCCACCCCTGAATTACGGCCAAGAAAAGCAGAGAACATTCACTCTAATAAACACACACCCTCCTCTGACTAATAACATGAATTTTCCTGATGGAACCAAATGTACCTCCACATAGGCTGCGGTGTCGGCGATCAGCAGATCCAGCGGTTGTCATAGAAATGAAATGAGTCACCCACACGGAGACGGGATGACAGCTGATAGCAACGCACGTGGGCCAATCAGCGCGGTGTTTTAGATAACAGCCGTCGAACATCAGAATGTGACAACTCAATGAACAGATGACTATCACCCCGAAGCTTCAACGCACCGTTCCTGTTTGTCAAAAAACTGCCTAAATCTGACTTTAAGAATCAAAATACTGTCTCCACCAACATGCAATCTGGAAATGTTAACTTTAACAGAAAGGGATCATTTACTAACATTTAGTTTAGACGGTTCTGCAGGAACTTACTGAGGAAAGCTGTGCATCTGCTTGTAAACATTGATGGCCGCTTCGATGGTCTCCTCCACTTTTTTCTAGATAAAATAAAGGGAATAGTTTGAAAAACAACACAAAAAGCCCAGCATTTATCAAAAATACACAGAGAGAGCAGACATTTACTGTTTTTATTCCACAAAAAATATGATTAAACATCAATATTTGAACATTTCTAAAAAAAATAATTGAATATTTAGAGAAATAGATTTTTTTTGTAGCATGAATATGGCTGACATGTTTGCTTGTCTTTCCAGTTTTTAAGTGTGCAAGAGAAATGGATCCATGTCATGTGATATTTAAACACCAAAGAAGCTTTATTAAAATAATTTTCAACACTTATGAACTGCTACATCTTTTAAAACGTTATTAAAAATGATTTTCACCACGTATAAATAATACATTTATTTATAGGTTGTAAAGAGTACTAGTAAATATGCTAGCAGTAATTTTTGATTGATATTATGCTTCTGCGGTAAAAGTTGAATTTAATTAAAAAGATGCCAATAAGTGACCAGGATGCAGTATTTAAGAATTACTTAAACAGTTTACAATAAATGATTTACAATACAGCTATAAGAACATCGTAATAGATTAAAGAGTTGGTATAAGGTTTATATTTCCTTTATGTTAAAATTCACATTATACTGGTTTATATTTGTTGGAAACCAGTGGAAGTTACAGTTAACTTTAGAGAGTTTGGGGGTTTTATGGGCTTTTTTGCAACATTTTGGTCAATAGCACCTGATTTTCAATGTTCTTTTTTTAATTCTGAGTTAATTAGTGATTAAATTTGTCTTCACTTTACGCAATTCTAATTTTCTTTAATAACTTTGCAGGCAAAATATTTAAGTCAGTTGACACTTTATATTTTTAGTCTTTTCTTTATAGTTATTTTAGAATAAAAATATTATAAATAAAAATAAATTTTTTAGCAACCTGAGAGGTGCATGATTGATTTCAATCGGTAAAATGCAAGTGTCAGTAAAATGCAGTATTTTACCGACACTTTTATGTTTCCATCTGCTGCTTTCTACTTTGTCATTGATTGCTATTCATTGTGGAAGTTAATTATAGAAAATGTTCTAAATAATATATATTTTTAAGACGTTTACATCTTTGTCTACGACAGGGCTCTTTAAATATAACCAACAGGTGGTGCCAACTCTCCATACAAAAGATGCCTGTAAATATTGAAAATTTATACTTTTTAAACAAATTATATTATAACTAGGGACTTGTGGAAGAATCTTACTAGTTTTGCTTAATGCTGCATTTTCTTTAATTTTTACATGTAAGTTTTTAGGGTTTTGCTTATATTTCTATTTTTGTTCACATTTGTTTTAGAAATGTCTAGAGTTGGTCATCATATGAATATCCAGCAGTCAAACTGCACTTACAAGCAGTCAGTAAGAAAATAGATGAGTGAGATTTAATTAGAAACTGTAAATGGCGTATAGCTTTTCAAGAACTAAATGTAATGTTTCCATAGGTTTAAAACAGTCTCAAAATCTAAAATAAAATCTGAAAAATGTTGAGTTTAACACTTTAATAGGTGAAATTATGATTGTTTTGACATACAACTGCTGTAAATATTGCCAACTATTTGAAAAAATATAAAAAGAAGTGCCAATTAATCAGATATTTAAAAAACAGACATTAAACATACAATGGTCATTAAAAGTATACACATTTCTTTTATAATGCCAGGTTTTGAGTTGCCAAAAAAAAAGAAAACCTTATAGCTTGCATTTTAACAAGGGCATGCACATTTTAAGCTCTATCTATAGAGTATGAAAAATACTCTATTTAAAAAGTCTACAACCCCTGTTCAATGCCAGGTTT
The DNA here is from genome assembly GCA_903067065.1 of Brachyrhaphis terrabensis. Lineage (NCBI taxonomy): Eukaryota > Metazoa > Chordata > Actinopteri > Cyprinodontiformes > Poeciliidae > Brachyrhaphis > Brachyrhaphis terrabensis. Next base: position 13,070 of record CAEGAG010288593.1, read on the forward strand.
TTGTGATGTAAAGAAATGACAGCAAGACAAACATTTTTCCACCTTTAATGTGACCTATAACCTGCACAATGCAATTGAAAAACAAACAGAAATCTTTCAGGGAGGTGAAGTAAAAATAAACAACTGAGAAAATGTGGTTGCATAAGTGTGCACACCCTTTTAAAACTGGGGGTGTGGCTGTCCTCAGATTTAACCAATTACATTCAAAAATTTAAGTGCCTCTGATAAAGTTCAGCTGTTCTAGTAGCAGCCACATCATCCAGCACAAGCCATGGTCCACAAAGAGCTGCCACAGCATCAGAGGGATCTCACTAGTCAAAGATATCAGTCAGGTGAAGTCTACAAAGAAATGTCAAGTTCATTAAATATACCATGCAACACTGTCATCACCAAGTGGAGAAAACATGGCACAACAGTGACATTACCAAGAACAGGACGTCCGTCCAAAATTCATAAGAAGACAAGAAGAACACTGATCAGGGAGGCTGCCAAGAGGCCGACAGAAACACTGAAGGAGCTGCAAGAATTTCTGGCAAGTACTGGCTGTGCATTACATCAGACAACTATCTCCTATCTTCTTCATTTGTCTGGGCTATGGGGTGGGGTGGCAAAGAAACACACCAGAGCCTGGCTTAATTTTGCAAAAACACATCTGAAATTTCCCAAACACATGTGGGAAAATGTGTTGTGGTCTGATGAAACCAAGGTTGAACTTCTTGGACATAACTCCAAAATTTGGCGCAAAAACAACACTGCTCATCACCAAAAGAACACCATACCTACAGTGAAGCATGGTGGTGGCAGCATCATGCTTTGGGGCTGTTTTGCTTCAGCTGGAACTGGAGAGTGGAAAGAAGAGTGGGCAAATATTCGCACATCAAGATGTGCCACGCTGATAGACTCCTACCCAAAAAGACTGAGGTGCTGCAACAAAGTATTAGTTTAAGGGTAGCATATTTATGCGACGAGGTTATTGTAAGTTTTATATTTTCCTCCCTGAAAGATTTTTGTTTTTTCAGTTGCATTGTGCAGGTTATAGGTCACATTAAAGGTGGAAAAAGTTGTGAATAAATTTGTCTTGCTGTCATTTTTTTACATCACAAAAACCTGGCATTTGAATAGAAGTGTATAGCCTTTTTATATCCACTGTATTCAAAATATTCGTTGGACTAGCAGCATAAAAGTAAGTAATTTGATTTTCTTTTTTTTTTTGTTTAGAAACCTGAATATCACTCCAGTATTAAGAAAAAGTTGTAAAATATCAGAGATTATTTTGTTGTTAAAAGTCTTTAAACAAAGCCTCGCGCTCGCTGAAGTGGCGAACAGTGCATAAAAAAAACTTAATCTCATTATGAGCCCATTGTTAGCTAAGTAGAGGCTAAAGTTTGCGAAGGATACAACAGAGAGTTTACAACGGAAAAAACTGATTAAATTATTTCTTTAACGGAATGAAAATAAAAGGTCTTATCGGGGGTAATTTAGTCGCTTTCTTTTCCACTTTCACCTCCAGCCCAGAGCGCAGAACCGCACAGAAGCGTTAGCTCCAAAGTAGCCAATGTAGCTAATCTGTACGTTAGCTCACCTGCTCCACCGAAGTCACCGTTTCCACCCCGTCATCCTCAAACATTTCTGCCGAGTGCTGCTCACCGAAGCACCGCAAAGGAGTGGGAACACCGTCCATGGTGGTGGGGGAAAGACTCGCTGCCAGCAGAGCTCCGGGAATGAAACGGGAACGTCCAGATTCTCACGTTGTTTTGATAGTTTTCAGATTTCTTGCTGAAGTGGGCGTAAAAAGCTGCGTGAAAAGCCAACTACGGTGAGTCGGAGGGAACAAACCTTCTTCGTTTCGCTTAATTCACCGAAACGTGAAAACGGACGCGTCGCACCAGAGAGTTTTGTTTATTGTTATTTTTATCAATAGTACGTCAGGATTAATAATTGCGAGCATCTAAATATTTCAACACAGCATTAAAAGAGAAACCTAGACAATGATGAAGATATGTAAAAGAACCGCATAATATTTCTTAACACAAATTTAGAGGAAATGGTGTAATTTACCCTTCAAAATAAACTAGTTGTGTATTAATATTTTGATGGCTTAATGAGAAAATTCCCATTTCATGCAGAAAAGACTACTGATTTACAGAAAATGCTTTCTTTTAGTAATTTTTTTAGTCCTCTGTTGTGTATATTTTTAAAACATCTTAACTCCTCTTTACTTTCTTACAATCAACATGGAGTGGAAATGACTTACACTTGTATTATCCAGACTAGTGAACTGTATAGCAATCCCATATCATCACTCATACACCTCCATGCTTGACAATTAACAAAGATGCACACCTGACAGGTTTTGATCCCATCAAGTTCTAATTTTGTAATATCTTGATTTTCTGATGCTTGTCTCAATAACAAAAAAAAACTACTTATGTATTTTACTTTTAAAAAAGTTGAATTGAATAAATCTTTACAACTCAAATTCTAAAAATTGTGTTGTCTGCATTAAAAGGGAAGTTAATTTAGACTTTTATCAAACCAAGAAAAGTTTACTTTTTCCTTCACTCTTAGTTTATCTTGAAAGTAAATCATAAAATATCCTCAAAATTTCAGTTGAGGAAAGAAAGAAAGTTGCCTTAATATACCCACTCCTTTTTTTCCCCCCAGTGCATTAAAATATTAGGCAACACTGTCAAAAATGCTTGTCATTATAGCTAAGAAACTATTTATTAAAATAACTTTTCAAACCAGGTTCTGGGGTTAATTTGTATGCTTCAGTAAGTGAAGCAGGATGAAAATAATTTTTTCTTTATGCATCCTAGCTGGCTGTTCATGCAACATTTTTTGCCAACTCTATCAAGACTATCAAAACAAATTAAGAGTATAAATTTTCTATTTGCCTCTGAGAAACTCTGAAAAATAATTTGGCTTTTATACCATAATGGATAGGGTAGAAATGCTGACTAGAGTGGAGCACAAAAAAATTAAAAATAAAAATATTTTGGTTAATTTGGAAGCAGTTCTGCTCTCAAAGCTGATATCTTTCCAACCTGACATTGTGTTACACATACCTGTGTGCTCCAAATCAGCAACCTGCAAAATAGTTTATGTAAGTGAGCTTTGCCTCACAAAATCACAAAGCAAAAGAGAATAATCTCTAATTTCCCCCACGAATGTGTTAAAGTTTAATATTTTATTTTGAAAGGCATGACAGGAAGAGCATTTTTATAACAGAGAATGAATTGACGGAGGTCCACCGCACCCACTGGAAGCTGGAGGCTGCTTGGGAAGCTGGAGCATCCCAGTTTTATTGTCATCAGTGAACAAAACCACGCACAGCCTTAGGTGGTCCTGCTGAACAGACATGGCATCCAGGCGGGGAGAGCGTGGCCATTCATCGCTCAGTTAGCTGACTCTGATCTCAATTTTTAATTTTATTCTTATTGTATTTTTTTCATCCAATAGCCCATGAAACAACACCATGGCTAAGCAGTACGATGTGCTCTTCCGACTCCTGCTCCTCGGGGACTCTGGGGTTGGAAAAACATGTTTGTTATGCAGATTCACGGACAACGAATTTCACCCTTCCCACATCTCCACCATCGGTAAGACTCCTGTTTTCTTATCATCACCAACCGCTATTACTGTTTATTAGAAATGAACTGCTCTTCTGTCATTTTATATTGAAACAATTTACAGCTCATTCCTTTTTTTATCATCATATTTTAATGTTAATCCCACAAATTCGACTATAAGCAAAATATAAAATTGAGATTTAAATTTAAATAAAACAGGCAGTGTGACTGGACTAATCATATGCATCTTTTAGGGTGAAGAACAAACACTGGGAGGGATGAAAATGAGTTCACAAAGTATCAGCACTTTGCAATAACAGTGCAACACTTTGCAAAACCACATATGGCTCAATTCCCAATACAGTAAAACATGCAGATCATGTTTCTACCAAGGCAGAGTGAATTCAGCATCTGGTCTTTATTGTTTTATTCCTGATTTAATATAACAATATGCAACAAACAAATACTAGCATTTCTGCTGAAACATAACATAACTGAATCCTCCCAACTTTTATTGTGTTCTCAATTATTATTTTCATAATTTTTCTCTATCTGTACAATAACTGCTTCTAGCTTCTTCAGCTCATTCTCTATTTGCAGAAAAGTCTTCCCACCGGTAAATTTACCACACTCCTGCTCATAACTATTTCCCCCTTTCTTTGGTTTAATTTGAGCTTGCAGAATATCTCAGTTTAGACCATGGCAAGCACATTACTTAGCTTCATTTTGACAACCCCCACTTGGCTGCGGCTGAGTCTCTTATCTTTTTCTTTCAGCGCCTGTTTCTTCTGTGTGCATGCATATTCAGGTAATAGACTGATCTCCTCCCCTGCTAAGCTTCTTTTTGTGAGACTCTGCAGATGCGTCTTTCTGACATTGTTTGCAGTAATTGGGCACAGACTGGAAAAGCCCAAATCCAGTCAGTGCTGTAGATGGAGGGCAGAAAGACATTTTTGAACTAAATAGAGCAAAACATGGGGACATTTAGACAATATTGTTCAGATAACATGATTAGAAGATTGTTTTAATAGTTTGGCTTTAGGACAGAAACTGACTGACAGATAAACAATGCAGTACATGTACAGCTCTGGAAAAATCAAGAGCCCGCTGCACTGACCCCCATTGAAAACCTGTTAGTTATTCCTCCAAATGTTGATTTCTAAACTCTTCCTGAGTTAAAACATTAGTATTGTTGTTTCTAAATGAATATCAACTTGTTTTATTTGCATTATTTGAGGTTTGAAAGCTCTGCATCTTTTTCCTTATTTTGACCATTTCTCATTTTCTGCAAATAAATACACAATTTTTGCTTGTAATTTTGGAGACATGTCAGTAGTTCATAGAATAAAAGAACAATGTTCATTTCACTTCATGTTCATGTTCAAACATAAACCTATAAAGAGTAAAATCAGAGAGACTGATTATTTTAAGTGGTCTCTTAATTTTTTCCAGAGCTTGCAGAGCTGTATTTTAAAATAACTATTTTAGAGTCATTAAATAACTCTACCTTGTAGTTCTAAATGAAAGAACTCATTGCTCACTAAACTATCCCAACATGAAAGATACATTTACATATACAAAAAACATACATAATTATGTTATTTATTTTCTTATTGAATAAAAATCCGGACTATCTTTTGTAGAGAAAATATGCAGGTTTCCTCTCAAATCTATTAATTCTTCTTGAGCTCTTTCTCATTTTGTCAAGTTGCAACAACAAACACGTGTGATCCATTTATAATCAGCCCCTCCAGTCAACGCTTTGTAGAACCAGCTTTTGCTGCAATTACAGATGCAAGGATTTCACAGTATGTCTCGCTTTTCACATCTAGAGATTTCATTTTTTATGTTTTAGGCTTTTCCAAGCCTAAAATCTCTGCCTGAGTCTTAAATCCTCTAACAAGTTTTCACTCCTGATTGCAACTGTCCACAGTAAAAGAAGCTAATTGCAAATTCATTGTATGTTTACATTTTTTGTCACTTTACAATTCTAACCTATTTTGAGTTGGTTTTCCACAACATCCCCATAAGATACAATAAATGTTATCTTTCTATAGACACCGTATGCAAAGTAGCAGCTCGGTCATTTTTTCCTTACACGGTCCTCAGATTTTCTTCTTCATAGACTTCAAAATGCGTCTCATGCTATCTGGTTCTGTCCAAGACGTTAGAAGTATGAATTTTTCATGATGGGAGCTAAATCACCCTCCACAGGCCTTGTGGCTGTGATTCTTTGGTCATCTGAAGCTTTTTCCGGAGAAGCACTAAAGACGTTTTTGTGCCGCAGATCTCCGAATTTAGCTGAAAAAGGCCTAAATTTCAATTTGATTGTCCTCAAACAAAAATAAGTCTGATCCCACCTGTCTGTAAACCTTTTGCACACTCTTTAGATTGCTCTTGTGATTTAATATTTATTTTTAGTTACTATTTAATTAGCACTTTTTTCTGGATCTTCTCCCAACATTTTCATGGCTTGGAGTAGCGTGTGCATTTAATTAATGATTTGACCACAAGATCATCCAACTGTGTTAGCCAGTTTGATAAATGTTCACGTTTGCAATGTCTGCAGTGAGCTATTTTAAGTCCTAGTCCTATAATGCTCCACCCTACACTGAGATATTTACTCTGAATATTTCCAGACTTATTTCTCTCATTTTGAAAATGTTTAAAAAGCTGAATGACATGAGATTCGATAGAGATCTTCTTTTACCTACAATGATTAAATCTTCAGTTTCCAATAAATACTTGCCACAAAGTGTCCAAACTCAATGCTGTCCTGGAAAACGTCAGTATATAATCCTCCAAGCTTCACAGTGACGGAGAGATATGAATTCTCCTCCAAATCTCCCATCAGCTCCACTGACGCGCCAATCAATCGTGTTCTGGTCTCATTATCTGAAAATCTGCCCGCATGTCTCACCCCTCAATTTTTGTTCTTCTGTATCCTGTTATAATTCAAAAACATGAAACATTAACCTCTTAAATACTTTTGTTTCTCCTTCAGATGTCAAGTACTTTGCAGTAGGCCTGAACATTTGCATACATTACATTACTTTTAGTAAGTAGTGACGATTTTGGCGCTAAGTTAAAAGAGCTTAAAGTTTCTGTACATCACAGATTTTCAGGCGTTTGTTTCTGGAGCTGAGTTAAAACATTACTCATTGGGAGTAAAACTTTTCCAAGTCATTAAAATGTGTGTATGGGTTGTTTTTAAGCTCCTTGGCACACCTGGGCATCCACAAACTGTTTTATTTTTACATTACCTGGGGGATATCTGTGCATCTTTAAGTGATAAAAGCGCCGCACTTCAACAGGAAAGAAAACTGGTTTTTCATGTGAGTGATTAAAATAGGACATGTTCCACATATTTAATTTCTCTCTTCTGGGATTTTATCTGGATGATTGTTAAGCCTGGTTGATGGGATTTGACTTTGTTAAAAGGCTTGTTGTCTCAGAGGTGTCGGCTTATCTTAGCATGCTAAATTCAGAAGTTTTACCTGAGGAATGTAGCTTGTTTTTAAGATGATTTATGAAAATATAAAACTAGACTCTTACTGATTAAGATGTCATGTTTTATTTCCACAAAACATAGTTCTCTAGTCTCCAGAGTGCATATTTCTCTGGCAAAGAGCTCGTCTTGAGATGATCTAAAACTGGTATTCAGTCACACTGCTCAGTTTAATCTTCATCTCGGTGGTCCCATCCTAGCCTCCCTCTGGAGCCAATGGCTGTGAAATCAGCCATAAAACATCACCTCCACCCATCTCTACGTCACACCTCAATAAGCTGCTGCCTTATGTTGGACTCTTTGTGTTGTTTGGGTCACGGCCTTGTCATAAACACTCAGCTGACCCCTGCTCGTCACTCTGAGGATCACGGCCACCGCTGACGGTCAGTGTGTCGTAAAGAAAGTAGCAACAAATAATACTATGCCGTAGCTTTAGCGTTTGTCAGGGATAGCTAAGGTGTAAACCTAAAACATTTCTATATTTCTGTAACTTAATGTTTTGAAGACCTCAAGAACTACTCATGCCACTTTCACAAGTTTTTTGTAATAAAAGCTAACTGGAAAATGTACACTGCCTTAAAAAAGCATCTATACATCTTGAATTTTACCACATTTTTTAATAGCACAAACTATGTATTCCTCTGATTTTTAAACCTTTCTGCAACATGTTCAGTAAAGAAGGTAGTATAGTACTATTATGTAACACATTTGTTGAGATGCAAATCATAAGAAGAGCAAATAAACTTTGGTTTTTACTACCTCAAAATTTGAGATACAAAGTAGCCATATTGGATTTTGAGGTTAGAATCTAATATCCCAGTATCTAGGATTTCAAAATGGCAGCAAGTCTTGTGGTACTCAGAAACTTAAGTATTTACTAAAGTAAAGGTGGTACTTGTTGTTTGCAATGGCCCAGTCCAAGTCCATACCTAAACATTACAGAGAATCTGTGCCAAGTCTTATAATTTGCTGCTTACAGATGCTCTCCATCCAGTCTATTTTGCAACAGGTTTAGTCTCTACAGGTGCAAAAAACAATGTGCAGCAGCAATTGGCTAAATACAAAAACATTCCACACTTTTCTGATTTCTATTAGTAAAAAATATTGAAAACGTGAAATTTTCCTTCCACTTCAAAGGTTTAAAGGAGTATGAACACTTTTGTTTGGGATTGTATGAATCCAGTATGTAGTTATGTATCACTGGTGTTTCTGGATTTTATGGGAAAAATGCTTGGTAGAGTATTAACATGCATGGATGCATTGATGAAGTGTATTTTTCAAATATGCTTCTTAACAAATTAAATGCTTTCAGGTGCTTTACCGGCTCATTTTTATCCTATAGTCTAAGAGTCGGAAGATCAAGGCCATTTTACGTTGCTTTCCAGCATCTTCACTACCATTCGGCTTCTATCTACATTTTTCAGTGTTTTGCTTCTGATAATTTAGTCTTTATAATTTCACTTTCAGAGTGTTTTGAAGTTGTATTTTCCCTCTGAGTCTCACAGAGGGGCGGAGGGCTCCTCCTCTCTAGCTGTGGTAAAAACAGGCTTACGACCTTGCATAGTTTGTTTCAGAGACAGTCTCTTCGCTGTGCTGTTGTCACGGTTGCTTTGTTTTGGTCTCAGCCTGAAGGTTTTTCACTTATTATGCTTTTGTGGTTCATTGCTATGATTTTCATGTTTTATTTCAGTGCTGGTATTTCTAAGCTGGTTTTGCTTCGCTCTTCACACCGGGTGTTGCTTTAAAGATAACACCTGCCTTTGTTTATTCATTACCTCTATAAGCATTTAAAATACACAAAGCGCTACAGTTACTGTATATTTTGCTTTTCTGTAATTTTCCAAAGTTGTCTTGAGCGACAATTCTTCAGGCTTTCTGAAGAATTTTCTCTGGATTTCTTTGTATTTTCTCTTTCATTTCTGTTCAGTCTTTGTAAAAACAATTAAAGAAGACCATTGAAAGGAAAAACATAATAATGCCAAACGTAAGACACTATTCATAGAAGATTAGGAGCACATGGCTGAGAGATATCTCCTCATTTAAGTGAATTAGAGCATTGTTGAAATGTTTAATTCTTTCATTAATTCAAGTCAAAAAGTGAAACTCGTACATTATATTGATTATTTATATACAAACTGGTATGTCTTCGGTTTATAGAATGCTAAAAGAAATTCTTTGCCACAGAAACGTTATGTTAAGGCCAGTATAATAAAGGAGAAGACAGTTGACTTGACACTGACACGCTCCTCAAGAAGGGTAAGCCAAAGTAGGTCATTGCAGAAGATTTTTTGAATGTGTTATGAAAAGTTAAGTGGAAGGAAAAAAGTCAGGTAGAAATAAAGACTATAAGACAAAGCAAAATTAAAAATTTTGATGAAGACATGGCTAGACTCATGACTTCAAAAATCAACACTTTGACATTCCTTGTATTAGGTTATTCCTAAACCAGAGACAACATCAGAAAATCTTACCTGATCAGAGCAGAAGAAGAACTGGACTGTTGTTCAATGGTCCAAAGTCATCTTTTCAGATGAAAGTAAAGTTTGGAAATCATGACTATAATCAAAATTAGTCCTTCTAATGCTTAGAATGTATCACTTGTATGTAATCTGTCTATATACGTTTCTATTATGAATTAACTTTTTGGATGACTTTCTACTGTATTAAGATACACCTGTATCTTGTAAATTTAATCATCTTAGCAGCATTAGTGTATGCTTTACTGCAACCACAAAACAATGCTTTTATATTTATTGATCTTTTTATTGATAACATATTTGGCCAACTGTACGTAATGCTCACACTTGATATTATACACCTTCAGTGGCTGAGATGCTAAAGCTCACAGATGTGTGAAGAAAGAAACGATTCAGGGAAATGTGGGTTAATTGCAATCCATCAAAAAGCCATTAGTATTTTCAGCAAATGTTTCATAATTAAATACTTTCCAGAAGCTATAATTTAGACATAAAAAACCCCATCTCAGTTTATTTTGTCACCCTAACCCTTTCATTCCCAGGATTAAACTGCTAAACTTCCTTTGTCTCCAGCAGCTTTCAATTTATTTAATAAAACGTATTCATAACACTATCCAGCTGCGTCCCGAGGTCTGCCTGCATTTGCATTTTCTCCACCAAAAAAAGAAACAACAACAAAGAAAAAACAGGGCCTGCATGACATTTAAACTGTGTTGTTTACAACACATTTGACTTCTCTCTTTGTCTCTCTTTTATGAAATACTTTGGTCTCAACCACAAAATGTTTAAATTTATTTTTCTCCTACATTAATGTTTTTATTTTTTGACTTACCATTTGGTACAATGTTCAATTTTATAGTTTTTAAGTGACAGGCAAATTGCTAAATTAGTTTTTTACTTCTCACTACTTTATCCTTTGAACCTCTGAATATTTCACCAAACCTGTCTTTGTTTGAGTCAGAAAAATATGGCACTGTAACAAGTAAAGACAAAGAAATGCCTTGTAATTGTGCAATGTACAGGAGGATACCACTACGTCTAGCATTAAAGCTGCCAATTGCTTCGATTCAAAGTCCTGCACAAATATTATGAGTAGTGGAATTACTCAGTTCAGCTGCAGCTTCTGAGGTTTTCCTGAGAAAAACAGAAAAATCTTTGTGCTCAGTCTGATGCTGACTCACCTGGAATCAAAAGAGGACATTCATAGCTTTAAGTAAATCCCACTGAAGGCCTTACTTTGTTCAGCCCTTACCAGATGTACTTCAAAACACTCTCAAACACTATGACAATGTATTTTTTTTAATGATATTACATAACCTGTTCATATCCAGTGGGGCCATGAAGTACAAATACTGGGTCAGACAGCATTCCCTTTTTACATGAAGGAAGTTATAAACACCCGATGAGATTTACCAAAGTTTCAGTCGAGACACTTTTGTTTGTTTTGTTTGACAAAGATTTCCATGGTGAGGTTCAGAAACATTTAAAATTTTCTTTGTTTTACCATTATTACATCAGGAATGGTAACAGCTAGTGCCGAGACTGGGAAGCATTTTTTGATGTTTTACCTTAAACAGTTTGTATTTAGATCTGTTACACTGTAAAAACACAAAATCTTGTGATGTATTTTTGTCAAATTTCTGGTGCAAATATTTTAGTACACTTGAAATAAGACAAAAGTCACTTACAAGTACCTTTTCCGCAAGATGTAGGTGCTTGTTTTAATTGAATAATTCTTGAACACTGATACTAATGTTACGTTCACACCACAGCCTGAAGTGACCCAAATCTGATTTTTTTTGTCAAATTGGATTATGTATTTTTCTTTTTTGACCATTAAAAAGAAGAAGAAGAAGAAGTAGTGCTCAGTGTTTGCGGAAGTAAACATGCTAACGGTGGAGCATAGCTTACGATTTTGAAGTTGTTGTCCGGCCGGAACCAGCACAGTAACAACTTCATCATTGTTGTTTTTCTTCTCGCTTGTGCATATCAGGAAGCAGAATAGTGACGTTTGTTGAGTATCAGTGACGTTTAGGTCGGATGAATGCGACCTGGACTTTAGGTCACATTTGAATCGTGGCCTGTTGTTCAGACTGTCATGAAAAGGTGAAAAGATCAGGTACAGGTCGCATTAAGGACAAAAAAAAATCGGAATTGGGTCACTTTGGGCTGCAGTGTGAATCCAGCCTTAGTTGCGTGTAATGAGGACTCTGTAAGTGGAGAGAATGAGGTAGGTGTGTTGTTTCATAATTTGGTTTACACAAAGCTTAGCAGTTCAGGTCAGATAAATGAGAATCAAGTAAAAATAATAAAATTAAAATGTTTTGGCCCTTGATCTCCAGCGCCCAAACGGCGACAGGGCATGACAGCTGCTGTCTGTCCTCTGCTGGTTATGACAGTTATGGATGATAAATCCTGTCCTCCACTGAATAAAAGTCATCCATCCATTACTGGGGCCATCGCCATCACTGACATGCATTACTGCAAAAGCCATCTCATATTATCAAGCACAGTCAATTAGTTCAGCCGGTTTAGGGGTGTGTTCATATTAATTTTTACATGGCTCTCACGCTGCCAACTTAAATTAACTGCTGTCCGTTACACGGTGCAAATTTCACGCCATTGTTAGAATTATGTGTGAAGTAAAAGTGGAAGCCAAATAAATTTTTTTAAAGCTGCTCTTTGAGGTTTTATATTTTAAAAAGCTGAAATGATAATATTTGAAGGAGACCTCCAGCTTTCACATTAAACTGAGTTTTATTTACTTGCAGATTAATCTGATTTCAATAAAATTGGATTGTGCCACATTTGTTAGCACTTTTGTCTTACAGCAAGAATGTCTTGAGCTCTTATAAATATTTTTACAGTCCTGGGATTAGTTAGTGATTTATTAAAATTCAAACTTTCAGAAGTGCAAATAAAGAGTTTGTTTTTGCAGCTATTGGCAGGATTTATGTGTAAGGAAACGGTGTAGGTTTCATGGTTCCTGCTGAACTTTCTGCCTTTCAGATAATATTATGTTTACAAACATAATAACAGTGGCAGCAACTACTATATAAGATGTTGCAACTAATCTTGGTTGCAATATTCAAAAATATTGTGCAGCCTCAAATTTCACCTGCAAATGAGACTCTATTTAAATCCTAAAGCAGTGAAGAATTTTATATTTATGATTGCTGTGTAACATGCTCTTCAGTTTTGTTTTGTTTTTTACATTTGTTTTAATGACAAAGGCATTCAGATCTTTTAAGTTTTTCCCAAAAAGTTGAAAGATGCTGTGCGGTTTGATGTTGTGCATTTATCACATTTACGTTTATCGTGATAAATTCCTTATCATGGTAAGAATTTTGACTTGTTGTTGTCACATTAAATTCTAATTAATAATGTTTTTAAGCTCCCCAAGATCTATTCTTACTATTTTATTCCACTGTTTGTTCAGTTAGAGCATTAATAAATGTAAAAATATGTCGTTTTGGGATTATTATTGCTGAGCCATGCAGTCATAGTTATACAGTGACCTAAAAAGCAGCTTTTATTGTTATCGCAGTACAGAAAACATCATAATAAAAGTTTAAATCCATATCTCCCACCCTTATTTGATGTCCTTAAAATTGAACTCAAATATTTCTATAAGGCTTTAGACTGATTTCCATAATGCTGTTTGGTTTTGTTTGTATACATAATGCTACTACTTCTTCTTCATTTTCTGTCCGTACCTTCAAATGAATAAAAAATAAAGTACAATGCAGGAAGCTTCTTCTTCTCCTTCTGCCCCTGGTAAGTCAAGATACTGATTGCTGTGCTGACCTTTCAGTTGGCCCCAGTCCTCTGCAGCTTAGAGCAAACGCTGTATTTCTTCTTCAATGAGGTCTCATGATGTCAGTTCAGTTTCCGTAGAGCCCTCACTTGACTCCAGCTTGTTTTAAGCAAGCAAAAAATCTGACAGGCTGTTGTGCATCTGTCAGCTGTTTTTGTCAGTTTCTCAAGTTATGCATAACCCACCAGGAAAGCAGCCGTAAAAATAAAATCACGCACACACTGCGGCTTCCCCACTCATGTGAATCGATTGGAGGGAGTTTATTTTTCTCACAGTGCGCGCGATGCCAGCTGTGACACAGAGGTGCTGCAGACTATCAGGTTAATTGGGTTGAGTTGCTAATTGATTTCTCTGGGATGAAAGTAGTTTAGATGCCTGAGGGTTTGTTTTTTAATGAACTTAAAGTCACCAGTCAGAGAAGATCAATGGAGAAAAAAGTTAAATTCATTTAGAACATTTATATTCTATATAGTAACATTTATTAAAGACTCTATTTATGTGCTATAATTGTTTTGTATTTTGCTCTGTTACAAATATCCCTCTCCTGTACAAGAATTTACATTAATCAGCAACAAACATGATTAATAATCATGATAAATGAGAATGAAAAACATTTCTTACCTGCACTGGTTTGTTAGTGAAACTATTTTAAATATATAAATTAGAATCTGAGATTCAGATATTAAACATATCTTCCATTGAGCCCACATTTTTGTCTTAAGATTTATTGGTCTGATGTAATAATTTTATTTAAAATGTTGTGTTTCCATTAACATAATTAACAGGAGTAAAGGCTTGAAAACATCAGCACTTGTGCAAATAATCTGATTAATTTAGTTACTGAAATAAATTAGCTTTTTAATAAAATACATGACTCCATTTACATTCATTAAGTACAGTTACCGTTTTTGTTTCATCCAGAAAACACGACCAAAGTTAGAAACATCCTTTCCGAAACTGGTGTAGAAAAATTTCTCCATGTATTTTTGCACTTTTATGCTGGACTGTTGCAAAGCAGCTTTAGCTAGATGTCTGAAGAAGTCTCTAAAAGTTCAGCAGTGAGTTGAAAATGCTGCAGCCAGAGTTTGACAACACATCCCAATAAAAGGAAGAGCTCTAGTAGCGTCGGTGCTGACCTTCCTTACACAGACTCCCTACAAAACTGAAGACAACATTAATTATACCAACAATTTCCCAGCCCTACGCTGGAGGCAGAGCCTTTAGTTTTCGGACCTCCGTCCTGTGAAACGAGCTGGTCAAGTTGTCTCCAAAATGCCAGCTGCAGACCTATTCTTAAAAGTAAACGTAATATTTTGAAAGAGCATTTTTAGAAAATATCATATATGTAAAGTGTCCAATTGTTATGCAGATATTTACAAATAGATTTCACAAAGTGACACTAAAGAATCTCTTCGCTTTATTTATAACATGAATTCTTGATTTTTTTTAGTCTCGTAAGGAACTTGGAAACATCCAATCTTGACTGATTGGGGCTTTAATACAAAGAACTTCCAGTCAGAGTAATTAACTTCTTGTCATTTTGTACAGGCAGATAAAGCAAACTAAAACATCTCAGTGTTTGATTTAGACTCCAGAAGCATTAACACATCCGCTTCTTTTTTTAAAATCACTGACATCCTGCTTTTTCTCTCGATTTGAACCCGTCCAGTTTTCATTTCATTTTTCTCCTCTGGTCTGTTGTCATTTAATTTTTATTTCATCAATACAGAAAACTGATCTTAATGGTTCGCTGGATCATTGCCTTGATCTCCTGACAGGCTGATTATGCTGTGACAGTGGGAATCTCGTTCTGTCAATGCTGTCTGTGATGTTTACAAAGCCGTAGCAGAAAATCGGTGATCTGTAAGACACATTTTCCTTTAGTCACATTGTTGAAAGAAATAAAATGCCCAACTAAGAGTTTTTAAGCCCTGGAAGAATTTTAAATAAGCCCAGAACTCTCCTGTGGCTGTAATATTGTATTTTCTAAGCATATCTTCTCTCCTGTAGGAGTCGACTTCAAAATGAAGACGCTGCTGATAGATGGTATCAAAGTTCGAATACAGATATGGTAAGATATCGGAGCGAGGCTTTGTGCAGGAGGTAGAGTGAATGACAGGATATGATTTAAAAAGAGCAAATCTTGTTGGAATCATGCTGTCACTAGTTCACAATGTTCATTTTACTCAAACATATACCTATAAAAAGTAAAATCAGACAAACTGATCATTTTAAGTGGTCTTTTAATTTTTTCCGTATTTAGTAACTAGTTACATTTACACAATTTAATTTACTTGAGTAACTTTTTTGAAGGAATTTAATTTTAGGAGTATTTTTTACTACTTTGTACTTTTTACTTTTAATTGAGTAATTTTATTTAAAGTATTTCTACTCTTATTTGAGTAAAATTTCTGAATTTTTCCCACTGAATGACAGAAAAAAACCTTTTAATCAAAAATTCACCAGGCACAAACACACAGCTACAGCTTTTGTTAAAGTTTCTGAAGTCTTTTTAATGAAAGAAACTGATTTAGAGAAATTTTTGTTTTGCCTGAATTTGTTATATTTGTGTTACTTATATTAGTTATTGTCATTTTGGTTCTTAAAATACCAATATTGTCACTTACCTTTGCATTTTGGTCTGCCTGATTATGTAATTTTTTAAATATGAAATGATTACTAATTTATCAGTTATTCAGTTACTTGAGTAGATTTTTCACCAAATGCTTTTTTACTGTTACTTGAGTGATTTTATTATGAAGTATCTCTACTCTTACTTGAGTAAAATGTTTGGATTTTCTACCCACTGAATGAAGAACAAACATGTTTTAGCCAAAAACTCACCATACACAGACTCACACCTGCAGTTTTTGTTAAAGTTTCATAAAGTTTTATAGATTTAGAAAATGTTTCTTTTGTCTGATTTTGCAATCTGATCAGTTACTCAGTTCTTGCTTTTTCACTCTTCCTCGAGTAATTTCTTGCATGGCTACTTTTTACTTTTACTTGATTAAAATATGTTGAAGTAGTGCTAGTCTTACTTGAGTACAACTTTTGGGTTTGTTTGTTTCTATGCAGGGATACAGCGGGCCAGGAAAGGTACCAAACCATTACCAAGCAGTACTACAGACGAGCACAGGTACGTTTATTTATCTGCAATATCTGGTTCATCACACTTAGCTTTTAATTATATTCTTAAAAGCAAAAAACATTCTGTTTCTAATTCAGGTTTGTAAATTCTAACTATACAGGCAGTTAAAGTACCTTAAAAACGCCCTCTTTTGCTTTTCTTTAGCTTTGGGCTGATATGAGCTTGGAAGGGACCAAACTAAATTGTCCTTTTTACCAGAAGCTGGTAATGAAATTTAAGTGAAATCGTCTCGTTCCTGTTTAGTGGATTATTCATCGACCAGACGGCTTACAACTTCTGCAAAAGCCTCCAGTGTTCCAGGCAGTATTCTGATTTACTTAAACTAATCGTAGCTCAAGCACATTAGGCCACCACCTCTGAAAATTGTTGAAATGTTATTGGCTCACTAGAATTTATTTGTTTCAAGAAAAACGAAATAAACAGAGGGAGATCAAATGGGAGTTTCTGAGGTGCTTCGATCGTCTCTTCTCACTTTGCAGGGAATCTTTCTGGTGTATGATATCACGAGTGAGCAATCTTTCCAGCACATCATGAAGTGGGCCAGTGATGTGGACGAGGTGAGTCATGCTCTGCGCTTTTAAGAGCTCCATAAATCTGGGACATTAAAGAATCAGAAAGCACGCTTTCCACATTTTAGACAGAGCCACTTTCACAGATCTGCTGAGAGTTCAGAGAGCCAATTCTGACAGAGAACATGGTGAGACGGAGAGATTTTCATCTTTAATTTCCAGTTTCTGGCAAATTTTTAATAGTGTTCCCATAAACAAAAGAAATGACATTTTTCCAGGTTTCTGTCTTCCACAAGCTGTCTCACATGCCCTACTTTCCACTGTCATTTCCCTCACTCTTAGTTTTTTCTGTTAATTGAGTCGTTATGGGCCTAATTTCCTCAGTGGATCTGTCTGAATATAGTCTCTATTGATCTTGGCGTGCTTCCCTACGTCTGATTGTGCTCTCATTTCCTGCATGCTCCCACTCCTGTGTTTTCTCTCCCACCCAGCTTCTCCTGACATTTAAATGTA
Organism: Brachyrhaphis terrabensis; assembly: GCA_903067065.1. Taxonomy (NCBI): domain Eukaryota; kingdom Metazoa; phylum Chordata; class Actinopteri; order Cyprinodontiformes; family Poeciliidae; genus Brachyrhaphis; species Brachyrhaphis terrabensis. The sequence goes on from CAEGAG010288593.1 coordinate 30,617, forward strand.
CCCTTTCTATCTCTTTATTGCTGTTTTAAATCTCCTTTTATGTCCCCATGACAAATATGTGCAGTACGCTCCAGATAAAGTCCAGAAGATTCTGGTCGGGAACAAGTCAGACGACGTGGAGAAGAGGCAGGTGGCCACAGAGCAAGGTGTCAAGGTGAGTCTGTCTACTTGCTTTGCAGAGGATTCTTGGACCAGCATGCTTAATATTTTCAACACAAATTTAAATTTTGGTTAAAATTGGGACTGAAATATTTTAATATTAGGGGAAGTAATGTATGTTTTGGTTAAATATTAGTTATGGAGAACTGAAATTAGGGGAAAATTGGCACAGAGTGGCTGCAGTTTCAAAAATTACCACAAGAGGGGGCTGCTTTCATGTGTTTTGAATTTACACTGCATTACAGGTGTAGCTCCCAGACGTAGAGTCCCTTTGTTACTTAAAAAACTATTCTTGCCTGGTTAATTTTTAAACAGTTTTTGTAGGAACACTTCTGTAAAATCTTGTCAAAACACAAATTCATCTTTATTACCAGTCAGCTCTTTATTGTTCTCTATTGATTTCTAAACACAAACTGCGACAATGTCAGCTCTCTTGACTTACATGTAAGGAAACCTTATGAAGCAAAAACAGAATGTGCATTGCTAATTTATGAACATTAATGTAAAATCGACGACTGTAGTCAATCATGAACATTCACAGTATTTAGTACAACTTATAGAAACATTTGGATTAATACATGCAATATTTTACTCTGTAGGTACAATTTTAAGCTTGTTTAGATTAGAAAACAAACTAGTGGAACCAATTATCGTTTTTAAACTTCATTGAATTTCACAAATTAAAAAGTTAAATTAAAGAGGCTGGTCTTCTCTCTTTCAGCTGGCCAAGGCTTATGGAATGGACTTCTTTGAGACAAGTGCCTTCACCAATCACAACATAGCAGAGGTGAGATCATTTGAAAGACACTGAAAGTTTTGCAGTCAACATATTATCCCAACTGTTTTTCTTTTGTGTTTTGGTTCAAAGACTTTTACACGACTGGCTGAGCAGGTGCTGGCGGCCAACAAAAAGGACCTGGATCTACTCCGGATATCCCTCAACGACGAGCTGAATCTCACTGCTCTGGAGGAAGAGGAGGGACTGTGTGACAGTACGAGTGGCGACCAGCAGAAAGCCTGCTGGTGTTAAAGAACGGTGAACATCTGTCTCCAAACATCGATGGAAAAATCTGCTTGATTTTCGGCTTTAATCTGATGTAAATGAGACCAACTTTAAATCAGATTTGGAGGCTCACCAAATGGATCAACTTTTCTTGGATACATAGAGAGACATTTTGCCTTAATGCATTTGGTGTATGACAAAGAGTTTTCTGCAAAGTTCAGAGTCACTTTAATGAAATTCAATTCCTATCCAACAATTTGGCACAAACGTTTCCAGGACGGGTATAAATGTAGATTTGACATTTCTTTTTTTATGCCATTTTCATCACATTTTCATCTCTAGGTTGTTGGATGTGACTCATCTGAATTATTTCACTATATTAATTTTCATTATGAACTATAATTAATTGTCTGATATTGATCATTGGGCTGGCTGCTGCCCAAAATGGTGCAAGTACTCTGATAATTACTGCCTAGACTGTTGTGTGAAATATTACCACAAGAGGGTGCTAGGTGACTTAGAAAAGCATCACTGGAGATTATTTATGTCCAATTATAATATATGATCAAAGGCTTTCAGTTTTAATTCCCTCCATTGCATTTTTGTTTTATCACACTGATAAAAGCTGCCTTTAATGGACATAAAATATTAATTTCTTAATTTCCTTGCTTTGATTTCTTGTAAAACAACCTGTTGACAAGTTGAGGTGTTTGATGAGAGTAGCTTGGTGAACAAAATTTTAAAATTTCTGTTTCCCTGTAGCAAAACAGAATGTATTTTTCTATGTTCTCTGTTTGTTTTATTAGCATGAAAGAAGCAGCACGCAAAACAGTTTGACAACAGCTCCTTGCATTGTACATAACAGGTATTTTAAAGCAAAACTGATATTCGTCAATTTTACCACAATAATGTTAGAAATTGTTACAAAGAGCCCTAAAAAACAGACGGTCTAAAACTTTAACTTTACTTTGTTGAGAACATGTTTTGGTTTTTGTGTCTTTGTACAGAGTTTTGGATGTAATTTTCTTTTTTGTTCGCCATTTCTGAAGGAACAACTGAAACTTTTGCATGTAGGTCACATTTCTTTCCTTTTTTTACTGCAACTTCAGTGAAGTTAATCATCTACTCAGCATAACACAAGTAGAGCATTTGACCAGAGTTGCCTCTTTGAAGGTCACAGAGTATTTATCATGTAAAAGAGAGCTTGACCTACTACATTTTTGCAACTTAGTATGACTAAATGCTACTAAAACAAGTATTAATGTGTGCCCTGTGTGATACGATAGTGTGTGGTATTGAGTGATGTAGACTGTAGATACTCAAGGTATTATTGTGTTGCTTTTCAGGACCATTTTTTTCCTCTTGTAAACTACTTAAGTGGTAATTGTGGAACTATATTAAATGCAAACATGTAAAATGCAACTTGTTATTCTTAGAGAAAATATGCCGAATGTGTCTAAGTAAATATTTGAAGATTTGTGACTGTGTTTGTGGCGTCTTTCTCTGTAACGTTTAGATTAAAGCATTTCTGCTCCTGTTCAGTGAGTTGTAATGATCACAGTTTATCAGAGAAAACACAGCAGTCATGGTGCAAAGAGAGACACTAACACATAAAAAAAATTGTAAACTTTCAGTCATTTTCATTTGCAGATGTTTAAAATTTTTATTTAAATGTCAAGAAGCTCAGAACCTTCTTAAGGTTTTCTATGTCGCCATGTATTTTCTTATAACTTGCAAGTTATTTCAATAGATTAGAGAACGCATTTATAAAATAATTTTTAAGCATACAGGTATCTTTAGGGAGCATAGTGGTTATTTACAAGAACGTACAGCTTACTGGATAGAAATTATGGGTTACATATGTGAATTCAAACCTTCTTTTCTGGAACTCAGGGTAATATCTTATTACTTCCAGAAGTTTTAGTGGCTGCTTTCCAGATTACTGTCCTGAATTTATTTATGGATTACTTTTTTAAAAACCTACAGGTTACTTGCTGGAAGCTACATGGTATTTGTCAAGACCAACAGTTACTGTCAGGAACCTATTGCATCTTTAAATTTAAAGACAATTTCATCAAATCCGCAAGGTACTTTTTGGAAACCAGACGTTTTAAACTGCATTGCTAAACTTGCATGTCATTTCCTGAAAGGTGTAGAATGTTTACAACCAATTACAAGGTATCTTTTCAACGTAAAGATTGACATATAAAAGTTACAGATTATTTTCTGCACCTACTGCAAATTTGTTTGTGTTTTCTATTGAAAGCGAGGCTATTTGTGTTATTTCTTAACTGATTACTTAGTCAAAAAATGAATTAAATGTTTTTTGTCCTACTCAGACTCCATCTTGGGATTATTTTAAGTTTAACTACCCTGAATTGTATCTCTGTTTCCAAAATCCATCTCACTTTGACATGCTGACAGCGAACATTTTACTAAAAATTAGGGATTTTAAGGACTCAGAAGTATGCTGTCAGAGTACAAGTTATTTCAGATTTTTCTGTCATGCCTTAATTTAACCACTAGGTGACAGATTCATCCCATTACATCTTCCTCTTCTTTGTCAATGGCTGTTTTCATTGTAAGCACTGAAAACATGACAGCCTGAATTTTATCAGATATCTAAGAGTTTACGCAGCAGAATTAGCTAGTCTACATGTTACCGTCATTAAGTGATCACATTGTTCTCAAAAAATTGCTGGTGAAATACAAGAAAACACACAGAGGATATTCTTAATAAATAAAATGATGTAATATTAATTCTTACTGTGTAGTGGCAGGGTTTTCTTAAGTATATGAGCAGGGAAAAAAGCTGCAATGCATTTGTTCATCACCTCGTTTGAGCTGTTAATGTTGTGAACTCATTAAGGTTTTTCGGGATAATTTCACAACAATAATGAATATTCAAAGGGGACTGTTGTCTGGTGGAAGGATGTGACAGCTGAGTATCTCTCACATCACTAAGTGACACACAGACACACGTACAAAATGACAAGTCGGCGTGCATGCGCTGACACGTCGCAGCCACGCGCACACATCCTGCGCTACCCATACATGCGTGCAGACGGGGAGCTCATTGTTGTCGTTTCGAGCAATTATAATCACCAGCCACGTCGTTTTCTGCAACACCATCCCAACCACATTCCTTCAGGTCTTGCAGCTGTCTGACATTCAACCATATGGTGTGTCTCGGGGTGTGTGGGTGCGTGTGTGTGTGTGTGTGAGAGAGAGATAGAGAGAGCATATGTGAGGGAGGAAATGAGGGGAATGTTTTAGAGTGATATAACTGAGTCTATGTGGGGAGGAGTGGGATGGAAGACAAAAAAACTCCCAAATATTCCCACAGATATCCACATTTCCAGGATGTTTTTCACAGTGATGCTGAAGTAGAAGAATCACGTTGATATTTTAACGTTACTTGAAGATCTGTATGCTACTTGATTCTTTAATGGAGTAATCCCTGATGTGTCACAAGTCTTAAATAATGAATATCTTTTGTAATTTCAGATAATTTGAATGTCACTTGTTGTACCATTTATCATTTACTGTGAATTTTGATTTATCGTTGTCACAATAAATTTCATTTAATTTAAAAGAAGCACCTGATTAAAATGCTAATTTTACAATTTTCTCCCCTATTTTTTCAATAAATATTGGTAAATTTTAAAAATTGTTATGCAGGCTAATATGACCCATAATATATATATAAATATAAAAATGAGTCTCTATTTGCAGTTTACTGATATAAATCACATTTCCTCAAGCATGTGGCATCCCGAAGAAGCCCGTTTCAAATAGGAATGACTCTATAAATGCTGTCATGCAGTTATCTAAAAACAAAACCATTGTTTTCGCAATAGTCCCACTAAATATCGTGACATACCACCCGCCTATTTCTGATTAAAATGCACAATAACTTTAACCGATAATAACTGACAGCCGAAAACATTTACCTGGAAATAAGAAAAGCAAAAATGTAAGGCTGTGACATCAATACTCTTAAAAAGACCAAAAACAGTTGACTCTTCAAAAGAAGATTTAACATTATTTAACAAAGAAAAACTATTCTTAAGCCAACATAAGACTTTTTATTTACTGTCCACCATGACATAATTCCAGCATATTTATGAGATGTTGTTCTTGTAAATACGACTAGTCCAATAAAGTGTCAGTCACAACAAAGACAAGAAGCACATCAGGCAAATTCCATGCACAGTTAGAGACACATTAACGCCCGCAGTCAGTGTTGCTCATGAGATGATGACTTCATGAAAAAGGCCAATAGAGACCCTTTCAACACACCCACTCCTAATCCAGAAATACCTGCTCAGCAGCTTTAATTAACTTCCCGAGACCAGAACAAGACCCCCCTCCTAAACACTCAACCTTCCCCATCCTCATCAGTTTCTTCATTCCTAACTGAGCTGTAGCTTTATGGACACAGTGAGGAGAAAATAGACTCTAAATCACACATTCAGACAGAGTGGTGTAGGAGGATGCTGTTTTGTGCAGCCAGATCTTACACTGAATCAATTTGTCCTCCATTTTCTGATGCCACCTGCACTTGCCTGGTGCTTTTTAAAGTGACTCGTGTTGTTGAAAAGCAACTGCATTTGGCCGTCCTTACAGTATGAAAAAGGCTGAGCAAGAGTCACAACTGGTGAGTAGGTTAAAGGACTCAAACGCAGATACCAGGTCGACACAGCGATGAATGCAAAGGAGAAGAATTATTACAGAACCAAAATCCAAAACGACTCAGAGACGGTGGAAATGTCAGAGATAGTAATCTTGAAATACTCATGGCAGCATAAGGCAGAAGATAAACAAAAATCACACACACTGTTTCAAATGCAGCACTGCATTTAAACTGTATGAACCTAATCCGTCCATCCATCCCTCTCTCATTAGATTTTATTAAAAAATGGAAAGACACAATGCAATTTAGTGGAAAACATTTTGCATGAATCATTAAAAATAAGATAAAAACAGTTCAGACCAGAAAGTAGGTGTTCCAAATGTCTATCTTTTGTTTCCCAGGCTCCAAAATGTTATGTAATGATCTGTTTTATGGATATAAATCTGAGTCTGAATGTACAAACTCGGTAGGATTCAGCTTGGCAGTTTGTGACTTATGTTATTTTACAATTTCTAACAGTTAATAGGATCAGTTTTAAAGAAATTAGCTTCCTTTTTTGGCTACACGGGAATTCAGTTCAGATTAGATGTCTCTCATTAAAATTATTCAAAATAGTTTAACACGTAAGATAAGCAGGAACAAATCAGACTTGCTACTCCACATCAGTGCTATGTTTATATTATTAAATATGCACTTTTTGCATGTGCGGATTAATTTTCAGCATAATTGCAACTCAGGTTTGTGAGAATGAAAGTTCTGATCCAAACTGACCCTATTAGGTTTAACCTCTCTTGATTTTTACTGCAGGGCTCTGATATGCGTACAGAAGCTCAAAAATATTGAATTTCTTATTTTAACTGTCTTTGTATATTTTGTTCTGTCAGTTTTGATGAAGGGTGATATATGTTCCCTTTGAAATGTGATTAAAATAAACATTTACCTTAACTTTATAAGCAACAAAAGCAATGTAAACACAGTAAAATTATAAATTAGTTGAGCTGTGTATAGATAATACTTGTATTGTGGAAACAGCAATCTGATCTAATTATTAATAGAAAGAAATCCAGTAAAACATGCACTTATATACATAAAAAAGAAACTGTGAATCTGAAACAAAATGCAACTGAAGAACATCAACTGATCACATCAGATAAGCTCCACAAGATCTGAAAAGCAACCAGCATGACTCAAACGTTCATTTTTCAGCCTGCATAACTATTTTTAATCAACGTCAGTGAAGACACAAAGCTTGTATGAAATGCACAGATGAAGCGCCGCATCAGCAACTTGTCACAGATCAAGCTTTAATCCTCATTTCTTCTCTTTAATCCTGTTAAAAGCATAGACAAAAGGGAGTGTTCCCGCATTTTACTTCTGAATATGTGATGGCATTTCTTTTTTCCCCACAAACAATCCCAAGTGCTTGCATCACAAACACCAGAGCTGACCCATACAGCATGAACCAAGCAATCTGAATACAGGTGGAGGCAGGAACACCACACATTAGTGGTGCTCCGTGAAAATTGGAGATGAATGGTACATTTTCCCTTGTTAATATCTATTTTTCCAACCTCAACCCCCAAATCCTATCAGAGCACATCCATATCCTGGCCAACCACCAGCCTGCTTCTGCCCACGTTGCCCTCATGCGAAGCTGGAAATCAAAAATGTCTCCTCAGGACAATCAGTGTTATTTCTGGTGAGGAAATGTTCTGTTTGTGTGCGTTGTGCATGCACACACAGCGGGGGTGGCTAGTGTGATTGAGAGGCTCCAGAAGAGGACTGTGTGTACTTATACATATATAGGCGTTTGTGTGTGTGTGTGTGTGTGTGTGTGAGTCCCCTTATGTGCGTGCTTGAAAAGGGTCCAACTCCATGGCACTTGTTCTTCTGCAGGGTTTTGTGATGTCATCCTCCCACCTATGCTCTGTGTTTTCACACCAAAGTGAGTCAACCTGCTCCAGCGCTCTTTGTGAGCCGATGTATATGTGCAAACAGCATCAGCCAGGAGGTATTTTGAACTTCAGACAATACCTTTGCTTTTCCAAACATATGTTAAAAGAGATTTCTGCTAGTTTGTGCGTTGTACAAAGTAAAGGATCACAGTGCTGCACGATGTTTGACAAAGAGCCTGGACGGTAATCCCCAGTCTCTTTGTAGCATGCTGACAACAAGACGTGGATATAAAAATGTCTTCTTCAGAGGCAACACATTTTTCAGTGACATACGTACTGTCACATGCATAAAAATGACAAAAATTACCACAGAAAGTGACTTTTGAAGGTTGCTGTAGCCCCAAAACAAGCTAACAGGAAAACTTTAGAGAAAAACCAAGAAGATTAGAGTTTACATGCATTCCACTAATCATTTATGAAATGAGGAAAACTATGAATTATTATTATTATGACACTAAAAATAAGATACATGCATAGAAATGGTGAGAAATAGTTTATTTTGGATAGAATTATGGACATCTAAAACCTTTTGAGAATTTAATTTTAGATCTCCAGATGAGTTTATGGTGATAGAAAATGTTATTACAGGGTAATAGTGTATGATTTTTTAAATTGGATGGTCATGCTGTATTCTTATTTAATGCTGATAAACTTTCATCATATCATTCTGTCTAAGCTACATTGTCAAGGTTAGCTGTGCCGAAGATGTTTTCTGCAGCTGCAAGGGAGCCAGATTGTCTCTCATGTGTTTATAATTCTCTGTCCTTGGTATAAAATTGATGCGTTGACTGTCTGGTAGAGCTTTTACTCTGACCTGATGTGTTCCAATAGAAATGGGTCAACTTTAGTTCAAGATGATTACTGTGTGCACCATCTGAAATGTTTACTGTGCACAGGAAAAATGTCTGAAATGTTCTCCTGTAAGAAGTATTTATTTTTGAATATCTGGTTTAATGAGCGTCCCTATCTATTTAATGTTAAAAGAGCTTGCCATATAACTAACACAAGCAAGAGAGCGTCTTAAATCAGTAACATTGAATTATGACTAGGGCTGTGGAGATTCCTCGAATTATTCGAGTACCTCGATTATTATAATTCCTCGAGGAAAATTAATCTGCCTTGAAGCTTCATAAAATTATGTTTAATTTTTTAGCGCACAGTGTTTGTGTTGAGCAGCGCGCTCACTTCCGCCTGTAAATTGTTGCTAAGTGCTAGCAGCATAATGGCAAACTGTTCGGGTTTTTGACATTTTTTGGATGGAGTAATAAGCACTTAAAGTTGACTGACTCTACGCTCTGAGTACGATAGCTTTTCTTTACTCCTTACCAGCGAACGGTGATGGGGGCGCTACCAGGGAAAAAGAGAAAGAGAGAGAGACTACTCGATTACTCGCAAAAATAATCGATCGAGTACTTGATTACTAAAACATTCCTTCACAACAGCACCAATTATGACTTAACCTCATTTTCAAATAGCAAAGATGTTTCCTTTTTTTGTGCGTTTGTGAACTTTTTCTGTTTAGGTCCCCCTGCTGGCCTGGAGCTGAAGAGTCAAATCATTTAAAGTCCTCTGCAGACTTTTCTCAGTGTTAAGCTGAACAAAGAAAACCAAAGCGTAAAAATTTGTCGAGTTGTAAAGAGTTGTAAAACCATCTATAAATGTTTGTTCTCTTATTTTACGTACTGTTGAACAATACAACATGAACTGAAGAAACATCCTTCACTCATCCAACACGTCATTAGTTTACTCCCACAGTGACAATTGCAACAAAGCACTAATTGCTCACACACTCCAATCGAGGCGCAGTGGTCTCCACTTTTGAAAAACAAGCGCGTCAAATTTTGTCTATTTTCAGAGCACACTGTCTGCATTACGCCCCTTTGAAATGAGGACAAAAGAACCAGTGTGTGTGCACACAACTTGTCGCCTTTCGTCGTGTCAATCTCTATTAGTGCAGGAGCGCCGTTTGAGTGCAACTTTGTGAATAGGGCTCATTCTTTTCAGTCATCTGCTTCCAGGGGTAACAGAAGCAGGAATTTCACCCCTCTCCCTTTCTGGCTCACCACAGCTCTGTGTAGGTGTGTCTAACTTTACCAGTTGACATCTTCTTATAACTCTGACATTGCAATGTCAAGCTGCCGCACATTGTCAAAATTATATATGGACAGCCTGTGCTGGAAGAATTTAGCATAAAAAAAAACAAAAACTAAGCAGCAAAATATAAGAAAATATCCTTAACCACTGTTCCTCAGAAGATCCTATGTTTAAAAAAATGAAATCAGAAAAAAATTAAGTAAAACATAGCAGCAAAAAGGAAAACAAAAACACAAATTCAACATCCGAAAGGAAAACAGAATCATTCCTCAAAATAGAAACATACCAGACATCATTGTGCATGCATGTTGTTCATAATGCACACCAATTATTAAATCAATGGAATATTTTGCATATCCTAAAGTCTCTTAATCACATTCTCACAAAACAGACAAATAAGCAAATCAGATTTCCTTTAATCAGATGTCCTCTACATGCACTCACTCATTAAAACCAAGAGTGCAGAGAATTACAGTATCAGTGTTGTTACTGAGGTTTGTGTAGTATCAGTTCATTATATTTGGTGCTCCTGATTTATTTGTAAATACATTTCTGTCCATATAAAAATACAAATATTTTCATTTTGAACAAAGTGAGAGAGCTTCATTATAAGACTGCAAAGAAAGATGAAAATGCTGTATGATGAGCTTTGGCTTTGCAGTTCATATTGGTTTTTGGAAAAAATAATGGGTTTCATAATTAAAACTAACTTAAAAGCATGAAAACCTTTCTTTTTAGTCTAATAAATCACAATCCCCATTTCTTCTGCTGAAGACAAATACAATGCTACCAATGAAAGCGCATTTAATTAGACGAGTGTTACATAGCATTAGCATGGAATTGGGACATTCCAGAGTTTTGGCAAGAACTTTGCCCCAGTTCTCGTTGTCAAACTAAATGCCAGTCATTCTATGTTTATGCAGAATCACAGATAACGTCTTTGCTCAAATAAAGTGATGGAGCTTTTCTTCATTATGGCTGAGTTTTCTTCAATTTCATTGGCTAACACACACATGTTGGTCTTTTGGGATAAATAGTAAAGGATAAACAGAGACGGAGATTTGTTTTGAAATATCTCCAGCACTAAAAAACCACTTTGAAATAAATTGAAGCTCATAAATTTCATTTTATGCCTCCCAAACAAAGTTTCTAAAGTTTAATTTATGCTTATGAAATATCAAATATCTTTCCAGTTTACTGGCATAAAGAAGAGTGAAATGTTTCTTTCAGTAGTTGCTGGTAATATGTCTCTGTAATTCTTTAATCTAAACTGAATTACATTATGTGGCTAACCCAATTAGACTCCTAAAGCTAATCCTCAGTGGGAGGGGGGAATCTCCAGAGAACAATACAAACCGCCCACACAAATATCTGCCACATGACAGACTGGGGTAGCGTCAGGACTCATATAGCTACAGGACTGGTTTTAATGACAGTAATCTGTTTTTATTTTTGGTTATGTTTATTAGATTGTTATGCAATCCTGAATGACTTTTCAGAATAATGGATGGCTTGATGGCAAGTGGAAATCAGAGACTGGTGGTATGATTGAAGAAAATATGAAGTATTGTCACTGGAAGCAAAATATTATTCTCTGAAAAGAAATTCCAGCTTGAATCAAAAGAATGCATATGGTCCAGAACTATTCAGCAGTGGCAATGTATGAGCGAGAACGAGAGAGATGAATTCCCATGAGTCTCATAATATTCGCCCACTCTTCACGTGGGTACCTGCTGAGCAGCTTTAATTATCCCAATGTTCTTTCTCTTATCTAATTAAAAATGTATGATTCTATAATTAATGCATGTGAGGAAAGCAAGAAGGTAGGATTTGTAAAGGGCATGTGTGGTTTAAAGACCTAGTCAATCCCTTTGCATGCATTTATAATGTGTTGTTATTTAGTGCAAAATGATAGTATACAAAATAACATGCAGTGTCTTGCGAATGTATTCATAAACCTTGAACATTTTTAAATTACCAGAGAATTTAATATAAAAAGCTGAGATTTTACATGACAGACACCACATAACACAAGGGAAGGCCAGGAAAAGACGCAGGATTTCCGAACTATTCAGCAAATAAAAGTCTGAAAAGTCTGGAATGCATTTGAATGTTAAGCCCTTTTTATTCTAACACCCCCAAATAAAGTCAAGTGAGTCCAAATTATTTTAGAAGTAATCAGTTTAGTAAATAATGGGGATAGTTTTCTTTAGAAGAGATCTTAAAGGATTTTGATGAAAATTCAGATTAAAATCTTTGAGAGACTTGAAAATAGCTATTTATAGATACACATAATCTAACCTGACTGAGCTATTTTGCAAACTGAGACAGGTTAAAAAAACACGTCAGTCTCTGGATGTGCATTGCTGATGGAGTCATACCCATATGAAACTGCACCAAAAGGAAGCTCTGCATAATGTATAATATTGACTGACAGGACTGAATAAATCTTAATAATCCTAGCTGACTGTAAACAGTAAGTGTTTACTCTGATTTAATGTTGGACAGTGAGAAACTGTACAGAGTGCATGAAAGCATCTGATATTAATTGTATTTTCATGTGCAAGGAACATTTAGTGCAAACAGATAACTTCTTATTTCAATTAGCACCACTGTTTAGAATAATTTTACTTACTCTTTAAATTCCAAATAAAAGAAAAACCTTGAGTGCCTTCTTTCAGTGCCATGTTTTGTCCATGAGATTATATGTGTGTGAGCATGCTCATATTTTACTCTGCATTCATCCTATTGTTCATAACAAAGGGCTTAATTTTTCCTCGTTTAGAGTACTCTAGTTGAGAAACAAATAATTTTGTCGGGAATGGCATTGAAAAAGTGATTCAACTGCATTGTTAAACAATAGTGATCTCAATGGTGAAAAAAGGACAGCTTTTCCTTTCACTGACAACATACCATGCAGAGAAAAACATTTATATGTTTGCAGGGTTTCTGGATGATGAATGTGTTGAAGTTTTTTTTTATGGTTCTCAGATCAACTCTTAACATCAGATCCAGTCACTAAATAGCTGATTTCAGAAGAAAAATCAAATACATATGATTAAGGTTGTCACCAAATAGAAAACTAGATGTATTTTTTTTCTAGGCCAAACTTATTTGTAGGAGAATAAGCCATATACAAATGTAATGATCAGATCCATTCTTTGTTTTACTATTTTTGTGAGTAAAAATAGCATCTTTGTAGCCACACAAAATACATATGACCTAGATATTGAACAGTGGGCAATTGTAGGAGTTTATGATGACTAACCTACAGTTTATATGATGTATTTTGTTGCTGAGGAGGTGGAACAACAACTTTAAAATCTTAATAGGTTACAGACATCGTCTCATCATGTTTTATCCAACATCTGCATTTAAGGAAGAAAAGATTTAGAAATACACTTTAGAGATTATATCATTTATTTATTTGTTCAACGGAGACACATCCAAATATGAGATTTTATTTTGCTAAAGTTTTAAATAAGTTTCACTTTAATTGATGAGTAAATTAAGTGATACAAGATAATTACTAGAAGACCTGAAAATATTAACCATACTGGGTAAGCTATGGATAAAATTCACAATAAATTACTTTTCAGCACAGTTCCACAAAAGAAAAAACAAACAAACAAATTACAACAACTTACATCCATTCAAGATAGTAATATAGTAATTAATTTGTAAGTCATATTTTAGGATTGTGGAAGGAAGCCGGAGTACCTGGAGAGAACCAATGCATGCAAAGGGAGAACATAAAAAAATCATGCAGAAATGTTTATGTTTAAGCCCAAAACCTTCTATCTATGAAGGTTTTGCAACCTATTGTGTAACATTAGTCCAATTCCACAAAAAACAGCAATTTCTTAAAACATTGTGTTCATTTGCATTTATTATTGTAATTGCCATTTAAGCAAAACGAATACTAAAAATACCTGGTTTTTATTTTTCTGTATTTAACAAGTTTTTTCCCTCTCTCTCTCTCTGTACACAGGGCGTTGCTGATCAAACCAACCACAGAAACACTGAGAGCTGCATCCGAATCTGTTGCTAGAGCAACGGTCTCCCTCTATCCCATCTTTTACCCAGCGGTTTGCCCATTCGTCCTTTACCGTCCATTCACAATCATATCGCGAGAGCACGCGGTGCCCTTCAATGAGAAACACGAAGCCGTTGACGCCTATCGCGAGACTACGTCAGGGGGGAGAGGCGGTGACCTCATAGTCGTGGCGAGGCGGAGCGAACCGCTGCAACTTTGGATGAACTTCTGATTTGAACAAACCGAGGCGGTTGGGGAAGCGCACGGAGCGGTAGATAAAGAGGCGCAGAATTCCCTCAGGATTTCTGCTCTTCTGTTAAACATATCAGACATTACAGAACCGGTTTATTTATTCCCGTTATTGACCAGCGAGAGCTGGTCAATTTCCCCCCCGTTCTTCCCAAGGAGGCAGACAAGGTGGAAATGAATAAAGGTAAGTGTACGCTCACGGCTCTGTTGGGTCACAGAAAGCCTTATGTTGTCAGCGTTTCTGCGTATTTAGAACCGATTCACGCACCAATTTAAGGTGGCAATTGGAGGATAAAACTAAACAGAAAAGTTGAGCTAACGGTCAGGTAACTCCGCGTATCTGTGCTCGTGCATGTTAGCTAAGGTCTAAATCAATTAGCTTAATTTCTCTGATTTACTGCGCCCTTTATGCGGTGAGAAGCTTTCGGTCCCCTTCCAGGTCCATCACCCTAACGCACACCACTTCTGAAAACGAAGACGACTCACCCTTGCTCCTAAAAAGACAGGAAATGGTGCAAAACGGATAAAGATAATGGTAATTGTTTGTTTAAGTCATTCCGTGACTGCAGCTCAATTTGCGACGGTAAATCGCAACCACTGCGGTGAGTTTTCTGTCTGTCTCCATCTCGCTGATTGCCTCTTTCATTTGGGACTTTGAGCATTGCTCGTGCAAAGGTATACATCAAGCCTCTCAGGTTATCGTAAGGGGAAATTGCTGGAGTCTTGTAAGGTGCTAAACTGCGTTGCAGTCTTCTGATAGGGACGCAAACGTGAGTTCTTGCAAGATAAATTCCTGGAAAGTGTAATTAGTCGTGCTTAATCTGTGGCGAATTTGCATGGAAATTGCAGCAACTTGTTTCAGTGCTGGTCACTGTCAAGACCTATCTCATTAATCAAAATGGCGGTGTGTTTAGACAGATTTGAAAAGTGCTATGGTAAATAGAGGGTTGAGTAGAAGCTTTCACGATGCAGTTATTTGATAGAAATGAGCTGTATTCTTCAAACAGTAACTTACAAATGTTCTGGATTTGCAGAAGTTTGCTTCTTCTCTGCTTTGATGGCATCCTGCCAGGAACGTTCATTGTAAATGGACCCCCCACAGATGCTCTTTCTTTTGTTGTTATTGCCCTGTCCACCTGTGGAGTCTTCCCTCAGGCTACCAGCTCTGGCCCTTCAGGGGGCCAGCATGCACAGCAGAGGCATTCGGCTCCCTTCTTTTGATAAGTCCTAAATGAGCATGTCAAAAAAGATGACATCTCTATTCTGTGGGCAACTGGAAAGGGTATAATTTTCAACTTAAAGCACAGCTGCAGTATTGCCAACGCTTTTTTTCTTTCTTTCTTTTTCTCCTGGAATGCATTTGGTTTGTGGCATTGCAGAGTTTTCTGCATGAAATCAAGAAACTTTTACACATTAGCTGTTAAAGATTTGATGCCATCCGCTCTGCCTGGCGAGAGCCGGTGAATACCAAGGCTGAGCCGATCTGCGGGCTGTGTCGCATTTACAATATTAAGTAGGCTGCTGAAATTGCTTGTGTAGGTGGAGGCGCGCATGTTCTGTCACACATGGAGCTGGCGAATAAAGGAGGAGGTGGGAAAACAGAAAAGAGAAAAGTATCAGGGCTTTTGATGGACAGCTAAAAGATTATTTAAAGGCCTGGTGATGTAGAATATCTGAATTATCTGCTAATGTTCCTTGATTAGGCTGCTGGAGATGGCTGAAACCTTCCTCTAAAAGGGTTGAAGCGCTCTTTATTTTAAGCACAGGAGAGGATCTCATTTTAATCTCTCTGGATCTTGGTTATTTCTCAAAAGCCAAATCTTTGAGTTTAGTTTCAGATGCCGTATGCTTCTGATTTCGTGCTGGAGAAGACAAGGTATTTGGCTGTACATGTGGAGAATCTTACAAATGTTTCTTCAGGGAAATAAAAAAAGAAAAAGAGGACCTTTCAGTAAGCCAACTCTGTAGCTGAAGCTTTTATTACACACATGCAATGCATCACTAACAGTGGTTGGTAATGGGGTTTCACCTGTTTATGACCTCCCACGCGATTACTGTTTTAGTTCTGTTGCTCTTTCCTCCATCTCTACCACCTACGATCCCTCCCTCCCTTTTTCTATCTCTGCCAGTGTCTTTTTCTCAAGTCTCGCTTTCTTCCTCTTAGGGAAGGCATGCCAGGACTCTGACATTCTCATCATTTCTACCCACAACTTTCAACCTATTTCACCCCCTTTTTCTCTCCGTTTCATAAACTTTCTCATCAGTGTTTTTGGGTGGACTGCACTCATCTTTTGGGTGTATATTGTGTATAAACCTTTGAACTTCCCACTTGTTCTCTTTATTCTGAATTTTGATTATCGGAAATGGTAGATGAATTTTTACATGTCACAAACGACATCCATCACAGAAGTTTGGAGAAAACGTAGAAGTAAAGGTTTTGTTTGGTGATGGCCTGGTCAGGGTTTTCTTGGCTAGTGCCAATTTCTTCTTTTTTTTGTTTTTTGACCTGCTGGTTATAAATTTTCTTTTCTTCTAATCAATAATGCACATTAAAGACTAAAAAAAATGTTTTAGGTCTTCAAAAAAAAAAAAAAAAATATTTATGCATTGGTCAAATTAGTTTAACTTTAAAATGTACTTACTGTTGAGTGATGCATTTATAGACTGATGAGATGTTTTGAATGCATTTAATGAAGAAAAACATTTGACATGTTGAATGTCAAATGTTTTGGTAGCTAAAGAGAGGAAGTTATTGACTGATTTTCATGAAATCAACCACAAAAATGGTATGGTGTAAGTAATTTCATATAAACTCAGACATAAAGATGAAAGGAAGAGGGTAGAAACTTTTAAAGCTGATATATTAACTGGACCTATTATGCATAAATATAGAAAATATATTTTTTATCCCATTTATCACAATAGGAAGCACAGTAAAATGACTAACCGGTTCATATTACTTGGTCAAACAAACTGCTTTGGTCAGATTGCAAATTCCAACATAAATATTAAATGTTTCAAAACGTAAACAAAGGAGTTTATATAAAGACATAGATGTAGCTTTGCTCAGATTACTTTATCTGCGTGCTCTTTTGAAGTGGAAACCCTGCTTTTTGTTTTCTCGCAGCAAGCAACCCTTGGAGTGTTTTCTCTGATATGTGAAATTGCAAATCTCTTTGATCCATAGTGTTTTGGAAAGGATGGCACTGAAGCCCTGTTCAGGCTTTGACAACGGCTTACACTGCTGCTGGAAATGGAGAAACTGAGCACAAGGGGTAAGCACTTACTTGAATCCAATTCAAGTAAGTAGTGAACCCATAAAAGCAAAATTTATCTGATGTTGGACCTCTTTGCCAGTCCCATTTTTTGTACGTCTAGTTAAATAACTCCTTAATTACAATTGAAAGTGGATTGTAGTGGATAGAAGTGATGGATTATAAAACAGCTGCCGGTTTCAGTTGTGATAAATGAGGAAAAACTCTTAAGAACACCATGAAACAATGAAAGCGCAGACTAATCCAGGGTAGCCTTGCTTCTGTTCCCTCAGAAGCAAATAGAGGGAACATATTGTGCAGATGGAGAGGCCTGAGAGAACAAGAGTTTACAGCAAAACGGAACTTTAATGTTTAGTAATTCCAAATTAGCCTTTGAGCTTACTTATTTAAGTCTTTTTAAAAATGTTTGCATTTTTTAAGACTTTATAGTTGGTGCTTAAGTGTTAATCTTCCAACATATGATTATCAGGTGGTATTTTAACATTTTCTGTTAACTTTAAACAACTTTCAACTCAAAAACACGACGGGTCGCTGGATGAATGACTGCCCTAGCATCCAAACACCGGGCTTAGCAAGTTTTCTGGGGAAAACCTTGTATGTCATACCAAAATCTAATGGAACATGTCAAGAAAAACTGGAAAAAGGTTTTAAAAGTCAAATATAGTTTAATTGGTAGCCAAGGTTTCCCTCTATTGCTACAAAATGTATAATTTAGTCTGAGCAATAACTTAATAATGGTTTCTACAGTGAACTAATTGTGGGGATCTAACTTTGGATTAGTGCTGGATTTAAAAACCGGGTGTTTGAGGAGCTCGTTTTGGTTACTGAGGTTTGATATTTTTACTCAATATTAAAACTCTTCATATTGAATATCTGCAATGTGTTGAAGGTCAGGGTTTGAGGTTTATGTATTGATTTAGTGACACCGATTGTTTTCCTGGGAACTCCCCAGCTGCGCTTCCCCGCTCTTCTCTGACTCGTATATGACATGGAAAGAACGCAACTGAGGACAAAAAATGTAAAGCTTAACTTCTAGCAAGCTAGGTAACGTTGTTGAAATTCCTACCAACTGTCTCGCCATCTGTTTCCAAGCAGAGAGCTTCAAATTTCTGTCGTGGTGTATGACTAAAAGGATGTTGCTACTGTTGGCTGCATGTGATGGTATTTGTGAAAGAATGCTGTTCTCACCCGTTTGGGATTGTTAATTGCTAATGTCTCTCTAAAAGGTCTAGGAATCATTTTTTTATTTTAAATATTGGCATTGGTACAAATTAGCAGAAATGTATGTTAAGGGAAATAATACCTGACAGGGCATTTGTTAGCTTTTTTTTTGGTTAAAATACTAAGTGCTACATTATTTTAATCTTGCTTTTGATCCTCAAAGGTTTATTTACTTAATTCTCAGACCTTTTGAGAATATTTTGTTTTCCAGATATCTTCAATTTCAGGGCTGAAAGAGGGTGTACTTACTTTATTTTTTTTAACCACATAGATAAATAGATTTGGGCTCAAGAAACATTTTTCAAGAGTAGTTTTTATAAGCATAGCAATGGCACCAATCAGTCAAGCAGTAATTGAACTTGACCAATTTTCTCATATTTAGTCCTTTCCAGGTCAAATGCAAAACATGATGTTTTTTTTCCTGTTCATGCAATTTATCAGAACTGAAAATCCCAATTTTTCATAATATAACTCAGGGTCAGTAACCCAAAATGTTGAAAGAGCCATATTGGACCAAACAAAAACACAACAAATCCGCTATTGTTTTTTGTTTTAATCTACCTTCCTTTTGAAAAGACTGGCAACTCTTTGCTCTGCTGGGTTGATTCCCTCCTTGTCCTCAGGTCACTGTACTAGTTTATATATTGATGATTAATGGGAGAGAGAAATATGGGTAGTGGCTGCTAAAGTTAGGTCTCATAGTATGATGTTTAATTTTTAAAGCACTTTCACCTTTCTCTTTCTCACACGTGGAGATAAAATTAGCCTATCCTCTCCACACAAACTGAATTAAAGTGCATCTATTTCTGGAAAATATTGCAGTTTGCTAAGACTTCTGTTGCTAGACCTAGAGACTTTGTGGAAAATGTTTTCACGCCTTTTGTTTTTTACTTTAAAATACCGTCAAGCCTTTCTGTGGGTGAAAGTTTCTCCGGCTGGCGCTCTAAGCACCCAAGGAGGACATCACACCCATGCTTCAAGATCAAAACACAGAGAGCTACACCAAGAAAAAGTGGCAGCTGACTTCAGCAGTTTGTCTACTGAGTGGCAGAGGGGACAAAGAGCAGCACGGCAGCTGACAGGGACATGAGTGTGACTGAAAGGGGAAATAGCATCCCTTAAAATGTCCCTGGGCTGCCATGAAGTATTATCTGACTTTGTGGGAAATATTGCAAAATCTGAGTGGGAAAAACGACAACTGAAACAAACCAGGAGAAAATACATCCTGTCTTGTTCTGTCATGCCACACAGTGAAGACGTTCTCAGCATACAGAGGTGACTCATGGAGGTTTTAACTTTATCCCAGCCTTGAAACTGATTGATTACATATCTGGTAATTGACATCAAATGTAACTCTTGAGTTTTCCCCCTGGGCTGTTCTCCCCGCCTCACTAAGACTCAACAAACCAAACGGATAATCTTGTGGCTAGTTGAGGTTTCTGGTGATGTCGCTTGGGGAGGGTTAGGAGACTGGATCAAAGATTTTACACAGGAGTGTGGGTTGTTGCTTTATACATCTGTCAAAACAAGAACTCTCCGCTGCTGGCAAACGCTCACCATCCGAGGAACAGCTTTGAAGTAAACCTTTTACTTTCATGCTTCAGTCGACTAGCTTTATTTAATTACTATAGTTGGGATAGAGTTCTTAATCTTTTCCTGTAATCTCAACAGGAAATTATCGACATCCCCGAATACCTACACGTTCTTCTAGAGTCCCAGAAGTCCTTTTTACTTGATGAAACGTCAACTATAGTTAGTTTCTCGTCTTTTGAAAGAAACAGAAAACTTTTGTTGGACTCTGATAAAACACATTTGATTACTTTGCAAATATACTTTCAAATCCAACTTATTTTTGTGACGTTTAGTTTATGCATAGATAAGAAGTTACAGATTTTTTAACTTTCAGAAAAGAGCCCCTATGTAAACTAATTTGTCCAGGAATGTTGGGTAAAGACTGCGCTCTTTTTCGTCTGCGGACTTAAAGTGGCTGTCTACACTTTACCAAATCACATGTGGCAGGTATTATTTTCAGAATGCCAGCTGAAAGATGAGGCTGGTTGCCTACTTAAGGCATCGTTTTGTGAACAGAACATCATTCAAGGAGGAGAGAGCCTAATAATTGAAGACATCTTGCTTGGATTTGTCAGTTCCAAGGAGGTCCTGCTTTGTGCCATGGTTCATAAAATGCATAAATCCCGATTGATTTACTGGGAGCTGCAACAGCTTTTGGCTGAACCTTCACCAGTCTTCCTGCTTTGCAGATCCATGAGCAAACTGAGGGATCCTGCTGAGAGCGGTCAATCTGCCTCTCACTACTTTTATGGCACTTACATTCCAGGCTGCAGGAAGCCAGAACTGTTCTGTTGGTCAGGATATTTCAATCAGCTGAAAGACAAAAATGTTGAAGCTGAATTGAACAAAAATTTGTCCATGAGTAATCCTTGTGAGAAGAAGCAAGGATTCTTTTTCATTTTGGTAAAGTTTTCATGACAGTTCATGTCAAATGATAAGATGATTTTTCTCTATAGCAAAAATAAAAACCAAAACTCCTGTGGATCAGTCAGAGATTTTCTGAAACCTTTTCATATTTTAAGTGATTTTAGTAAGTTTTAATGATGGGGCTCTATAGCATTTTGTTTTATTTTCCATATTTTTCATTTTTTCCACTTTTTCCGTTTTCTATTTTTCTGAATTGCATTTTTGTCACACTTAAACCATATTTATTAACCTAAAATGTGTGTAATTATGTAGTGAATGAAAAATAATTCAATATATCAATAGCCAAAGAGGTGGGCATTAAACAAACCTCTCTGTGAATGTTTGGCAGAACACTGAGTGCTTTTGAAAGATATTGAAAGAATATTTAATATTTTCAAAAAAATAAAATATTTAAAATATTTTTTGTTCTGTCAGCGCCGCAGAAAAAATCTGAGCCATCATCTACTCTTTTAGTAAGATTAAAATGGTAGTTATAGTTGAAATTGCAGATAAATTTCAACAGGATTGGGTTTTTGCTTCACTTTTGATTATAAATTTTAAACAGAAACAGACAAACCTACTATAGGACAAATAATAAAACTTGATAAATTTAACCTGTTGGCAAACTCAGGGTAAAAAAAAAGAAATAGGTTTACAACATCTGGCTTACAGGTGAGAAAAACGGAAACTAAAACAGGAAAAAGATGCTCAGTCACTGTATAATATTTCACTCTGATATGTTGCAACCTTTCAGCTATCTTTCCAAGAAAGAATATTTTGACTTCTTGGGAAATGTCCTTGGTTGCTACTGTTGCGTTTCATATTTCAGGGCTTTTTAAAGTGCAAATGTTATGTGGTATCATTCGTTTACTAGATTCATTTCATCTCATTTTCAGCTGAGCCTAAGGTCTGCATTCACACACAGAGGAATGTGTGATAGTGTTGTGTGTACACAATGGGGATGATCTCACCGTTTTCATCTTTGTTGAAGCTCAGCATGCTGTAAAGCAATGAAATCTGTGTGCCCCACTTCCCACCCCGCTCTTTCTTACAGGGTACCTGTCCTCACCACAGAGTTGTACATTTACTTCCTGGTTTAGAACGGTTCTTAAAATATTTACTGAACTAGTTAATAATTATTTGAACAAGCGCGATTTGAAGTATTTGGTTTCAAAGACTGACGCAGCAGAGAAACAACCTCCACCTGCTGTCCTAACTGTGGTGACCTTTGAGTAGGTGAGAACAAGAACTTTTGCTTTGATCGTAAAAACTTGAAAGTATCTAGTTCCTTAAAATGTATGTTAACACAGCCCTTTTGGATTGCTGGACTTTGGAAACCCCATGTCTATATTTTAGTTACGTTGGGCTTTCCCCCCCCCCTTTTTTTGGCTCAGAGTTTTGCTTCTGCTTGGTTTTCGGCACAGAAAAAACAAAAAATAACTAATTTGTAGCTGCACAATCTACTAATGCTCATAAATTAATGTCCAATTATAGATACTACAGTAATATGTAGTTATATATATATGTATATATTTAAATAAATCTCACATTAACACAGATTAGTATTTTCTTGTGGTTATATCAAATCAAATTGTTTTGCAGAGTGTTGATTGGCAGGAACATTAGTTTTTAAGATGACACATTTTTATAGCAATTCCCTTTGCATAATATAAACTAGAAGTGCATTTTAGAATTTGATATCAGTGGCAACAAATAAACATTTTACTCTCTCCTCTCTTGTCTGTCATTGCAATTCTTCTGATTTTTTGTGTGACCTTTAATACTTTGGGAAATTCAGTGGATCTCCGCTTATTTCTACTTACAGGTATTCAGATTCACCTATAAGCAGATTTTTCTTTGTGTATCAAAGCGGCATTTTTTGGAAGCTGAAATACCTGCATGCAGTGCTGTTTGACACACTATTGGCTGACGTTTGCAAGAAAGGCCAAACTAAGAGTGCACCGATTATCAGTACTTCCAAGAGTGGCATTGAGGAAGATCAAAGATGTTAGCTTCTGTGGTGGTGCTACGATGGTTTCCACTGTGCATATTAATGTATATTCAGGTATATTTTGTGGTTGTACTGTTAAATGTAAGAATGTTTTTAGAAGGGATCTCACGTAGATTTAAGCTATTAGCAAGCGGTTATGGTCGCTCACCCTTGTAAATACCACTGTAGGACATTTAGCCTAACAAATAGGTTGAATAACTTATTTGCATGCAAAATGTGAATTTCTGACACTTGAACTACAATATACAAATCTTTTACAATATTCTTATTAAACACATATTTGTGATATATTCCTGCCTTTATATTATATGTGACTAATCTATCCACTGAAAACATTCGCTTACATTTAAGACAAGAACAAATTTTTGCTGCCAAAAAATAAACAGAAAACATTCAGAGCACAATTCAGATTTAGGATATAGGACAATAAGGTGCACATATTCTGATTAGGGACCCATCATAACAGTTAATATCACCTTTTAAAATGATAATCCTCTCAACAAAATTTCAGATTTTGAGTTGGTCTCCCACATGGTCTGATTTGCTGCCATTTTGTGTTCCCTTATTAGTCAAGCTTGTAGAAATAAAGCAAAGTTGTGTTTGTTTCCATGATGTTGAACTGATATAACAGTGTATGACTTTGAACATTAAGAAATGTGAGTTTTTGACACAGCTCTTTGTCAAAACGGTCATTTTCTTAGTTAATATTGTTTCATTGCATTCCAAAGATCTTTCCTCCTTGTTGCACCTGCCTCCTATAGATCTCACCCTGTCATCATGAGCTGATCTTGGTATGCTACTTAATCACCCAGACCGAGTGGGCCGCTCTGTGCCGTTGATGCCTCATTGGAGCAGATTTACCTCATAGCGCTTTCATCCATTTTAGTTGCCTTTAATGCCTCTGTCGGGTCTCGTCCATGGCGGAGAGAAAGGCTTGATGAGTGGTTTGTGGATGTTGATGGTTTTCATTAACTGCCTCGTCAGAGGAGAGTTTTGTTGCCCTGGTGGTATTTTCTAATGACGGCAGACTTTTGTGGAAGGGAAAACTTATTGATTGAGGCCCCACCGGGTGGTTTTTAATAAAACGACTGTCAGGAGCCCTTTAACATCTCTGCATGCACTTGATCATAAAAAGCTGCTTTTGATGTTACAATGAACGTAGTCACTTCAACTTACATTTCATAATATCTGTGTTTTGTAGTCTTACCACTGACATGCAGGGTGCAAAGAATAATTGCTTTCCTTCCATAAAGAAATGTATTGAATATTGTATAGCTTTGCAAATGAAGTTTGTGCCTGTGTTAGAGATCATACAGTCACTAAAGCTATAATAGGTTCTAAGATAACTTGAATAGGATGATTGTAGTTGAGCATCACAGTCTGTTCCAGAGATGAGAAAAGTATCTAGAGGGTAGTTGCTCAAAGCGCCTTTGCTTCCTGACATGAGATTCAATAAGGAAATGTTGCCAGGCAACTGGTGCTTTTCCACTTTTGGGTACTATTGCTTGGTAACAAAATAGTTTTTTAGAATAATGGCAGAATCAGTATTAGAAATAATAATGGTCTAATGTACTTATCAGTAGTATGCAGAGTTTAAATCTGGATATGTAGTACCATGTAATGAGAACCTAACAATGTGTAAATGCGGAAAATAAGAAGCCACTTTCCTCTTCTTGTATAACATGATTTTTAATAAGCGCTCCCTTTGTGCTCAAGCATCATTTTGAAGTTTTCTTTTTCAATTATTCTCTGCATATCCCCACAAGTTTTAGCTATTTGAGCACACTTGTCTCTCAATGCACCTATCCTTTCAAATAGCCAATGGTGCACAAGAGGGAGGTGGAGTAGGAGGAGAGAGATGGTGTGAACAAGGCCTGCGGGGGTGGTGCTGGGTTACATAATATCAGATGAACCCAGCTGCGTTCTGTTGTTTAGCCCATGGGTGAAGGAGTGCCAGCCAAGCTGACTGATGTGTCCACCTGTGCTCGTCAGAATATGATCTGGATTAGAGTATAGGTCAATGAACGGATTTACATGGACCGCAACGATCACGTGTAGTCAGCCTAACGAGCAGAGCTTGAAACCACAGTGCCGACTTTGCTCCTCCAGCACTCTGTTGCTATGGCGGCACAGTTGTGTTGTCAGAAACCTTGGGGTTTAATGATGATGCAGGATTCTAACAACAGTAATTAGAAGCTGTTTTTCCTTTCCTTCTTTCTTTTTAACATAATAAATGGAGCTCTCTCGTGTAGCACATTCTTGTGCACACAGCTTCATCGAAAGTGGAGCAATGAGCCTACAATAAACGCCTTTTTCAAACTGTTCTGTAGAAAACAATTGTTTGTAGATGTTGCTGCCATTACACACAATTTAAATTAGTATCATTCACAAGGTTTCTTCCAGAAAACTTGCTAAGCCCGGTAGTTTGGTGCTAGGGCATTCATCCAGTGACTTGTCAAGTTTTTGAGTGAAAATTTTTTTGTTTTTGTTGACGGGAAATTCGAAAATATGACTTGATAATTATGTGTTATTGACATATTGGAAGATTAATACCTGAACACCAACTATAAAGTCTTAAAAAATGCAAACATTTTAAAAAGACTTAAATAAATAAGTAATGCTTAGCCTGGTGGCCTGCCAGGCTTATAATAGGGGAAACCCTGATTTAATAATGCTGGACAGAAGACTCTGGGTTTATGATCTTAGAGGATTAGTTTTTCTGATTTAGTGCGGTAAATTCAGTGCCTTCAGTTTCCAAAAATGGTCAGTAAATGACTTTATGGCCAGAAGACCTGTTTCTGTGTAAAAACCTTTGACTGGATTATCTCTGGTTTGGCTGTCCCCACAATAAAATCTAAAGGGAAGACAGAGGACCTTTTTTAGAAGCCTCTGGCACTGCTGTTAAAGTACCAACAGGAACTCCTTTCCTTTGTTTTGCTTTCATTGACATTATTCCAGCTTTAATCATCTTTGGTTCAACTAAAAAGAAAAGGTCAGCTGGAAATTGGTAGACAGCAGCAGGTGCTTTCCCACTTTCCTTTTCAAAATATGTATTTTCCATCTGCTATTAACTTCAAACACTTTTAACTTTGAAAATAGTAAAATACTTGACACTAAAAGTCAGTTTTAATACTGAAAGAGTGGTGACTGTGTGGGAGGGTGGGAAAGGTGAAGCCCAAGAATATTCAGCCCTCGCACTTAATTGTTTTATTTTGCCAAGAAAAGCCCTAAATGCCGGTAGTCAAGCAACAGCCTGACCCTTTCTTTGGGTTTGAGCTCTGGGGCTGAGGGCACTGCTCAGAAACCATAGCAGTAACCCTTTTATTCAAAGAGGCTTTCACTTTGGGAGGTGCACACCATCACATCTGTCAAAGTGTCATGGAGCTTGCTGTCTGCAGCATTAATCCTACTGCCCTCTCATCTTTTTAAAAGCAGCGTTTATCGAGGAACCCCTCCATACTCTTTTCTCACGACCATTAAGCATGCACATGTCAATCTTTCTCAGCATTTTTTAATCAGATGGTTTTTAAAGCATTTTGCCACTAATAATTCAAGCATGCACTTTATATTTAGTTGTAGATCTACTATTTATTCAAAATGGGTTTTTTTTCCACACAAGCACACATAATTTACAAATGTCTAAAAATAGTGGTTTTTTTAACCCCACTTTCCTGCTGTTTGTCAAAACATGGACGGCAATAATATTTTTTATTAGCTTGGCATAAAATTTGACATTTGAAATAACAGAAACGAGCAACACTTCCATTTGTATTTAGTGACCAATTGTTTAATTTTTTTATTATTTTTTTTTTTTTACCTGCCACTAGTTATTTTATCCAATGTTGATTTCCCTTTAAGATTTTAAAAAAAGCATTTAATCTTTATTCTAGCTGGTGATTAATAATAGTGTTTTTTTCCGTAACATTTTCTCAAAAATAAAATGATTAAATGAATGATTAATGCAACCTTAAAATTTTACTTTAGCCATTCACACATTTAGCATGACTAGTTTGATGAAAACAGAAATTTTTCTTTGTCCTCACCTTAACTCTGAAATTTCCAAAATGTCACCATTCCAAATCCATAACTTGTCTTTGAAAGCTCAAAAGAGAACATCGGTGCATTCTGTTTAGCCTTCGTGTTATCTGCTGAAACTCTGGTGTTTTCTCTCTCCTGCAGCCTGAATGAACCTCTTACTTCTTTGACAGTGGAGTTGAAAATTTTCAGTTTCAAAAGTAACAAATGAATGAAGAGCAACCAAATAGGGTTTTATTATTGCAGGAAACATTGGCCTATAAAACAGTAATTTCCTGTTGGTTAGACCTTGAAAACTTGTGCTTCCTTTTGTATACAGTTGTCACTTCACCTCCTTTTAAATTGTTTAGTTAACTCAAACTGTCCTCGTGCAAAACTTGCCAGGCTTTGTTTTTGTCTCAGCCTGTAATGATGCTACCGGGTACTTTGTTGTGCTGACACACCAAACGGTTTGAAAGCACCAGACAAAGAGAAGAGAGAGCGAGAACAAGACACTGGGCTAATTGCTGTAAGTATAGGGATTGTGTTTTCAGATGTCGGGTTTAAAGGCGCTTGTGCACACATTCCTCACACATCCCTGTCTTATTTACCTTGAGCTGAAATCATTTATTTGAGAACTGTTGTTGTTAGATTGTTTCTGTTTCTGGAGTACATATTTCACTGTACTCCAGAAATACCAGTTGTATGCATGATCCTATATTTGTGGTGCAGCTAGAAATTGGGTAACTGCAGAGATTACATTACATTTGCAAAAATGTGCTCTGGTTGTCAGAAAGTGGCATTTTTGTTGCTACTAAAAGAACCTATTTTGGATTCATTAAGAGCTGTAAAATTTTATCAAATCACCATTAAGGTCAGTTTTGCATGCTGATTATATATTTGGTCTGTTAGATTAACTTTCCTTGCCCCTGTGCTCATACTTAATGTATATTATAAGTGAATGAGATGCTAAAAATCTTAGTTTGTTACTAATGACTGTGAGAAAGAAGAAATAAGTTTTCTGATATAGTTAAGCAAGTTTCTCATTGAACAGCTAGCAAAGTTTGCAGGGTGACTGATAGTTGTGGAAAATATGTATTGTGGATTTTGAATGTTGGCACAGTTTATGTATAATAGTGGTGAGACTCAATTAAAATGTTTTAATGAGTTAATTGAAGGTTCTGTAATTAATCATATATAGACAAAATAAGCAACATTTTCAATTCAACCCCCCATAAACCAAGAAAAGCAGCTTCGTAGTCCATTCCTGTTGCTTGTGCGTCAGATTTACAGGTGTACCGGAAACACAATATTAATGTTCCGGCTTGGGACTCTTGTATGTTTAAAATCTATGTCTTCGTAATTACTGAGAATTCAATTACAATCGCCGATCCAGTGTATAGGTAGAAAAGATTATACTTGAAATTGGCAAGATGTTTTTAGAAGAGAAAAAACCCCCATCTTTTTTTAGGTTGCTGTCCAAATCACCTTGGAGATCTTGTCCCAGGCTAGACAAGAGCCAAAGAGCCCTTATTGCAACCTGACACTGCCACAGCTGCTTCTGTTACTGCTGTGGTTTATGGTGTGAACTGTTGTAAAGAAAATAACATGGAAAGCTACAGTTTCTTTTTTTTTTCTTTTTTTTCTTTTTTTTTTTGGTAGAAGGCTCTTGTGGACCCCAGTTTTATTAGCTCTGAGGCTTGATATGTGGGAACTGTGATTTATAGCTTTCATTATCAAGTTTTTACCACACGGTTGGATCCCAACAGGCTCCCCACAGACCAGCTGACGCTCAAAATAGCAGTTGAGGTTTTCACTTTAACAAACTGTGGTTAGACAGAGGTGCTGAAAAGCAGAGACTCTTCTGTGGTGAAGCTTTGATCACAGAGACTAAATGGTAATGCTTTGAAATGTCTACATCAGGTGCAGGTAGCTTATGGAAATCAGCCTTCATGGATCGGCACTTGGCACACGGAAGCGGACACACACTTCACAGAAAGTTGTAATCTTTGATATTTGTGCCGTTTGCTTCTTCAGTGGAAGCTGAACATACTGTACATCTTAGAGTTGAGATGGGGAAAGTAGAGAGAAGAGAAAAGACTTTCCAGATGAAGTTGTGAACTCAGATTTGGACTTATTTATATCTTTTTCCACCATCTGTCTTGGTGTCTAGCAGTTTCTTTGATGAAATATTTTGTGTAGGTGTTTATCCTATATGTATATTTTGTATCCTCTTACTTAGCCACAAATCATCTTAATTTAACTGGATCTGGTGTTGATGCTGCTGATAAAGTTTCTTGGATTTGATAGACATTTTTAAATGAATCCTTTTGAAGTTCCTGACTAAGCTAAACTCCTTTGCTAGGCTAATTTATCAAAAGCCACATCTTATTTCATGTGCACGGTTTGGAAACCTTCTTTACAGGCTGTGAAACTGCATTTTCCACATTTACTTGGTTTTCACTTCCTCTGTGTCTTACGTGACCTGCACTACATTCTCTGTCTAGACAGCTGCTGATGTGCTGGGAAACTGCTCAGAGTCCAATTTAAAGATTGATTACATTTTTTGATTTTTTTTTTTTTTCTTTTTTTGAAGTAGGACAACTCTGTGTAGTTGTCCACATAGAATCAGGGCAGAAATATTTTACAAGATGAATTAATAATTTGTCAGTCTAGTTTTAGCCTTGCATTTAGCAAAACAATTTGCATGTAAACAAACAGAATCAGGATGTAGGATTTTTGAAGCCCAAAGCTGTACAGTTATTTCTATATGATTTGAATTATTGAGAGAGTCAGACTCTCAGTCAAATGTTTTTCATTTAATTTTCCATTGGTTTAAGCCACAGTGATAAGACACCAAGGTGAGGTACCAATAGAATCAACGTTAACAATGGCCTTTGAATGCTGCTCCAGTCTAAAACACATTGGTTCCTCCTTTCTGTTTCTCATTCTCCTCTCTCTCTGCCCTGCTTGTAGATTTTATCACTAGTGTGATTTACAGTCATAGCAGATGATCTGCTACTTGGTCATGCTTTCCCTACTTGCCACATTTTCTCAATTCTCCTCTGTGCAGATGATTCCCAGGCTTCTCTGGAACACACACACATTTGTTTTTATTAATATTTGTCGTCTTTTCCATGTCGTTTAAGTAATATTTGACGTTATCAACAGTTTACACCTTTAAATTTTTTTAAAAGCTTGTATTATTCTGTCATCTTTTGTAAGAAGATGGGTTTAGTGGTTGTATACGTACTCTGACATTTAAAGCTTTTGTGTCCCTTGGGTGAACTTCAAAATATTCTTTGGCTTGTCGATTAATACTAGACGCCAACGCAAGCAAGAGTTGGTCTGGATTTTGTGAACACCAGCAGCAGTTAAAACATGTCTAATCCAAGCTCCACTTTTGAAAAGGTTTAACCAACAAACGGATTTGATACAGTGACTCTCTGCCAGCCCGTGTTCCTGTTTTCCAGAATGTGAGGGAAGAAAACTGCGACTTATGGCTGAGGAATGTGAAGAGCAGACAGCTGAGACTTAGCAGAGATAGGGAGCCGTGCCTAAAACAATGAATTTGGGCCGAAAGTGGGCAGAAAGTGAGGCTCGGTGGCAGAGGAACAAAGCTGCTCCTGCTGTCTTGAAATAGCTTTGAAAAGGAGATCTGCAGACATTTTGATGCACCGTGAGTTTTTGCATTCACTCCGATTCCCCCCCTCCAGAAACCTTCACGGGGCTTTCCACATTACACTCTCTTCCTCTCTCTGTATAGTGACGCCTTCCTCCCTGCTTCTGTAATGAGGCTCATTCTTTACGTATTGGTTATTAGGTTGGTATTTTTATGGGTTATTTAATAAAAGGTGTTGATTTTACACCTTTGTACTGGAACTGTTCTTTTCACAGTCTTGGCATTTGTAAATCTTTGACGGCTAAGCTTTGGAGTTCAAGCAGAGGTTGAGTAGGTAACATGGGAATCTCTTGAAAGGTGATAATTATTCTTTTTTGCTCAAATGTTTCCCATCTAGACATCTAGACAGGAAGTGAGAACCTAATCACACTCGTAGCAAGAATTGTGCATGTGTTTTATTAAAATTCAAGTGTATTTCAGTGGAACCTGATTCTTTGTATAAAGTTTCTTTTACTAAAAATGTAAAAGCCAGTAGTCTGGAACAGCAATAGTCCATTGTTTGATTCACAGCAGGAATTATTTTTCTTAATGCCAGAATAGGAAGGACTGTTTCTGTGTGAAAGGCATTTCATATCTTGTCTATTTTCTACTGTGCATCAGTCTGTATTTAAGAAGCTGGTATAATCAATAAATATCTCATGCAACCATGATACAGCTTTTCACTGCATGCTAAAGAAATCTTTTAAAATGATTGGAAACAAATATTTCCCGCTACCGCTTTGTACAAGGTTTTTCTTACTGAATCAGTGGACGATCCCATGAATATCAGTCGTATGCTGGAAAGAAAACTATTTTAATTTTCTTCTGCTTTTTTGTTCATCCTGCCAAACATCTGGACATTGTCTGCTTTATGACCTTTTTTATAAGCCAAGGCTCTTTATGAATCCAAAAATATAGATGATTTGTGTCGAGCTGCTTCCTAGGTAATTGTATATATATAAAAAAACTTTTTTTAAAGTGAAGTAAGATGAGCTTTCCAAGCCAACTTTGCAAATTTGTAAAATTGACCATTTTTTAATCCTATTTTAGATGCATCAAAACTCCCAACTATTTTGAGTCTACAAACTCACAAGCCAAAAACATACACTTTGATACACTTCTGAGTTTAGTATTGTAATACTAAATAACTATACAAAAAAACACCTTTCCTCTTATTATGCATTAGTTATTTTGAAAAAATACAATCGACAAGTCAGACTACAAATAACCTGAAAATTTCTTTGAAGAGGCTTTCAAAACTTTAATTTTCTTATTAATCTTTTCGTATAATGTGAATACCTTAACTAGAATTAGTACTTTGTCTCTGTAGTTATGACACTTGTTGTGATCAATGTCTTTAGAGCTCACTACTATTACCTAATAATGTTTAGATCTATTACTGCCAAGCTACAGCTTAATGAAGTTGGTGCTGTGAAAACAATGTTTGTATTGTGTAGAGTTCACTGGAAATATAGAAACAAAAGAAGAAAAATCACATAAATAAACATATCCATGGAAAAATTGGTAAAATAAAGAAGAAATCAATATGATTAGTCACAGATCTTTAAAGTATACTTGGCTCAGGTTCTGGTTTTCCTCAGACCTGCATATCTGCTCCAGTTTGAACAGTTTGCTTCCTTTCAGGCAGACATGAAAGAACTATTAGCAAGCCTCATTAGGGTGAATGCCAAACTGCAGAAATGAAATGAGGTCCAAGGTCCAGGTCAGCTGTGTTCACTAATAGAGTGATGAATGGAGAGATAAAGAAGATGACTAGTTTATACTCACAACTGGTTAAAAGGGCTGCAGAGTTGATGTAATAAAGTTTGACTGGATGCTAACAGGATTAGCCGGAATGTATTTTCTTTCTTTGTTTGAACATGCTGAAAAACCCTTCACTGTTTTTTATAATATTTAAAAAATTCATCACTAACCCTGCTTATTCTTCATGCATCGTAAAATAATTGGAAAAGGAAAAGGTTGACGTCATGGATTAAGCATGAAAGTTACCACATGGTGAGGTGCATTCACTGTATTATTATATATAAGTATGTAGAAACTGTTCCTCCTTTAGTGACTGATCATAAGAGAAAATATATCGTTATTCTGCTCAGGCTTATCAGACAACACTAATTAAATACCACCTCTGCAGAAATCCTTTGCTGGTATCTGAATGAGTCAACATCACATCTGAATGAGCTGCCTTGTGCTGTCTCATTACAAATCGAAGTGTCTCTCTGCATCAGACTTTTTCTAAATCACTGTAAAATAACAGCAAACATATTCACTGTTTGCAGTTTCATTTTCATAATAAAAGGGATAAGTGCTGTTTGAAACTATTTACCATTTTATCAATGGTATGTGCATTCTCAAATGAAAAATCTAAGACAGCATATTTACTACTTAAAGGTAGTAGGTACACTAAATCATTAAATCATAATTTCTTTATGAAGTTTCTTCTAAATTACAATTGAAGTTCTTGTTCAAAATACATAACCAGCCCCAAAATGTGTTGGTAATTGCATATGAGTTTAAAGATAGTTTAGCAGATTCATCACGCTTAAG
Organism: Brachyrhaphis terrabensis; assembly: GCA_903067065.1. Lineage (NCBI taxonomy): Eukaryota > Metazoa > Chordata > Actinopteri > Cyprinodontiformes > Poeciliidae > Brachyrhaphis > Brachyrhaphis terrabensis. Next base: position 63,974 of record CAEGAG010288593.1, read on the forward strand.
TGTTGCACATCTTTTTTATTTCTCAGAAGATCTTAGAATTAATTGTGGATGAATTTGATTGTTTCTGATTAAATCCGAAACATTTTGCGTAATTTGATTTTTTAAATTGAAACTCTGATATAATCTTTGAATGTAATATTAGGTTGCTCTTATCAATAAGATGTGCTGCGGGATAACACAAAGGTCACATCTTTTATGTGTTTGTCAAACCACAGTAGTGTGAGAATATTGTAGCTACATTTTTATCTATCAGAAGATTTCTAAACACCAATCACATTTAAAGTCACGTCAAGTGGACTCGCAACACTACACAGATGGAACTCATGACAAGTTTTTCTGCAGTGTGTAGAGCTGGCAGCTTCTGCAGCCTTGGTCTTCCAGGAAATCCAGCCAGAGTGGAGAGGAAATTAAATATGTGTGCGTCGGTGTGTATGTGTATGCCTGAAAGTACGAGCCAGAGGATTGATTTGAGCTGTCAATGCTACACTCTTTATAGCGTTTAACTAACTGTACCAATTGTTTTAGGATTTCACTTGTCACCCACTTTTCTGACATCCATCTATAAGTGGTGGCAATGGGGATTATGCATGTAGATCACTTCTGTAGCTGCTCTAATGGGTGTAATTCATTAGGCTAAGTCAGTTAAAGCTTGTGCTTCATTACAGACATGATGATTTTTAAGGTCTTGTTAGTGTCTGTGATGGTCCTTGAACTGGAATTACTACCATGTTGAGAGAGACATTAAAATTAGCACTGTCATTTTCCCAGAGGCTTTTAGAACTCATTATAATAAAAAGATTGCTGTAACACCTTTGAAAAAAGAAAACTATCCTATTAATTTAAACTGATTGGGAATGAATACCAAATCTCAGTTTAAAATGGTGCCTGAGATTCTCTCAGAAAGATGGCCAAAACTGCTGAGTTTTCACTTTCTGTCTGGTTTCTCGTCATATTCTTGAAATTGGACTGATAATTTTATTGCATTTGACATGTAGAATTACTGAAACTGGACAGAATCCAGTTTTGACCCGATCTTTTTCATCAGATCTTTTAAAAATCAAAAGTAAGTAAATGTTCCAAAGATAAATGCACATAGTGGCTGGAATCATGCGTTGGTTTATTTTTTAACTTTGGAAGCTCGAATTGTTTATGTACTCTTAATACTAGCACATTTTTTGGCATGTCATTCATTTGAGGTGTTTAGTTTTTAATATTTTATTTACTGAGTGAATGACTTATTTGCAGTTATAGAGGTTAAATTTTATTACTACACATTCTTTGTGTTAAAGTCTGTCTCTTTTTATTTTAGGTTTGCCATCACACTTTGAGATATTCAATGTGAATTCCTGGCTGTGGTGATAAACTGAGTTGGTAAGTATTTAACTTGCTTCACTAGAGTTGGTGGGATTCTGACTTTTTGTTTTTGAAGTTGATCTTATCATGTGCTGATATATTCTTAAGATGGGCATTTATTCTGTTGCACTTTGTCTTAAAGAGAGAGAGAGCTCGGCATGAGACAAGTATTTCTTAACCTTTTATAATCTGAGTGCTATAAACAAATTTTTTGCATGTCAATAATGTATTCAATTGGTTGGATTGAGTTTTACTCAAACCAACCAATCTTGGACACAAATCATGGCAACAGGTCACTGAGAGGGTTGGAAACATCATAATGAAGAGAAGAAAGAAATGTGTTTTTATTGTGACTGATATCTTGACCATAATATTCAACAATATTATAAGTGGCTAATCCAATAACCTAATATCTTTTAGTCATACTAAACAGGGAATGCATTATCTTATACTTCAGTCAGTTCAATGGACACAAAGTCACAAAGTTTGATAGGTTTTATTGCTTTTTATCTTAAAATCCACATGCAGCAATTTAGACAAAATAAATTCTTGTGATTCCAAATCATTCCAAAACTTTTTACAACTATTTTTCTATTATTATATAAATAATAATCAAGCTATACACTTATAGATGAAAGTGAGGTTATTGCTGAATAGCTCCGTAGGGGGGTAAAAATAATGCAAAAAACTAATAGTAATAACTAAATACCAGTGACAATATATCATGTAAAACAAAAACACAGACTAATTTGCTTTGAAGTGAAACTAGTGAGTAGGCGGCTCTTATCTATGAGTTTGAAACAGCATGTTTTGTTCCAGTAAATTCTTTGCTTCCCTCTCCCTCCGTATTTCTCTCGCTGCTTTTTCTTTCTCTCTCACCTCCTCCTCCAGCCAGCAATGCTGTTCACCTCCCACACAGACTGACACACACACAGATACAAAAACTGCTATCTTCACACATGTATAAGGGGGGATAAGGGAGGAGAGAAAAAAAGAAAAACTCTAAGAAGGGTTAAAGAAAAACACCAGGGAGGAGAAAATGACGATAATGGAAATGGGAGAATGGCTCATAATTAGACAAGGATGTAACTGGAAGACAGTGGGAACAAATTAGCCACTAAAGAGGGGTGGATAGAATACGAGGATTTTGTTTTTAAAAAAACACTAAGATCATTTGAGCTTTGAAAAGCAAATGTACTAAGTATTTCTGTAGTTAGATATCCTACACAGAAATCACTTTTTGTCAAATGCAAATTGACGTTTTATGTATCTAGCTTTAGATATTACAAAAATATCAAATATCAGTTTTTATTTGATTTTATTTTTTTAATCATCTGGAATTATAGGCAACAGGGAGGACATGGAGGTTTAATAAAATGCTTTACACAAGCCAGAATTGATCACAAATACATTACTAACATTTTTCTTTTCAATACAGATATATACAATATAATTTTATTTAAAAAAATGGTATTTGCTTTTAAATGGAGACATCTTACTCCACCTGTGCACTAGTATATGCATATTAGGTTTAAAACTACACATACACTACACCAGACTCATCATCTAATAAGGAACTAAATAGTCAAGAGGAGAGTGAGCGAGCATATGATGAGCCACCGTAGGTAAACACACAGCTGAACATGTGCGAAGCAGTACCCAGTGTTTGTGTCCACATCTGTTCATGCTGTGAAGATGTACGGCCTACTAAGCAAATTACTTGAGTCGTGATAGCGTTCTGCACACTCTTGGGGCACAATGTTCCCATGCAGTCCAGGTCTATTTATTCCCTTTCAACAAAGCAGTCACTTAGCAGGTTTTGATCTTTTCTAGGCAAGCATCCCAAGTCAAAGACACAAACAAAACAAGCATTGAATTATTAAGTGATTAACAGTGGTGTCCAAACTTTATTTCTTTGTTGTTGTGCCTATGATAATTAGCTTCAGCACATACAGTAGTTTACTTTGCCTAGTGTTTAAGTTTACTAGTATTAGATGATAATTTTTGATCAATTGGACTGACAATTTAGTTAAAGTGCTTATCTGGGAAATTAATAATAATACAAAAAATTGTTTACAGTTTCAGTATTTTACCAATTTGCGTCAAATGTTGCCAGCAATTGTTGGCTTGAAGTAATTGTCAGAGCTCCATAACAGTGTGACTTGGGTGATCTTTAGTTTTACTTGTACTGCAGTGTCTTATGTGACCCACAACCCAATGCTTTTAGACTCTGAGGTCATGCACTGGTGTGGTATTGGTCATTGTGCAGGTCACCCATTTTCTTTACATCTCTTCAGTGTCCACTTGGAAGTCAAACATATTTCTTGTACACCTGTTGACAGCGCCTTCTTACTTAAAACCGTTTCCCCTTTTCGGGTGGAGCACCTAAACTCATAAAGAAAAGTCCCTACCAGATATTACTCATGTGATCTACCCAGACAATTTAAGAAATTGTCTTTTAAGGTTGCTTTTCAACTAGAATATTGTGACGAATGTGTTTTGGTAACTGAACGTCAGCTAGTAAACAAATTGAACTTGCTTTGATTGCTTCCGTTTTTAGTCTTGATAAGGGACCGATGGGAGGTTGTGTATTGCATTCCACACAGTTCCACAGTTTTATAAATAGTTGGATGTTTTATAAAAGAGTGGAACATGGCTTACTTGATGGAGTGACTACTAACTTACTTTTGCGCATCTATCTCTTTCCCACTTTTGGTCACAGCATCTCATATCCTCCCACATACTCTCACATTGAGTGAGGAATCAATCCTTCTCACTTCCATTATCTCTCTCCCTCCCTCCGTATCTCTGTCACTTGCTCTGCTACTTAATTCTGGCCATTCTGTACCAATCGAATAGCTGTGTTGTGGGCACAATTGAGTCCCACAGCAATCATACCACGTCCTCATTAGGCTCGATCTAGTGGTTCGCTTTATCCAGCTTCATCCCTTTCTTTCGGTAATTGGGCGAAAACCTTTGCCTACCTGTCAGCCGCAGTCCCAGTGCAAATGATGCAATTTATTCGACTGTGTATAAGAGTTGACAGTGGCCTCGGTGTAACCTTGGGTCAATGCTGTCCTGCAGTTTTCCAGCAAATTAGTGCATCATTGTGAATCAGATCTTACTCAGGACTGTCGCCACCTTTGCCAGCTCATGGGTAATGACTGTGGTCACCAGAGAGTGGATGCATTTGAAAAAATTTAATGTTTCCTGTTTGAGTTAATTTATTTTTCAAACCTTTTGACAATATATGCTGACTTGTATGCTTAGTAATACTATTTTCCTTTGCAAAATAAAACAACTAATAAATATGCAGGCATACTTTGGCACAATACATCTAGTTATCTTTAGAGATAACCTTGCTTAATATTTTGAACACTATGTGTAATTAGGTGCAATTCAGACAGGTTTTATGTGAATAATAAATTCCATCCCTCTTTGCAGTAACTCTGTGAAACAGAAAACAAGATCTACCTTTATTTCACCCTCCCTCCATCTACAGCCTTTAGAACCAAATTTTTTCTGCTTTTCGGGTAAATCACATCTTTATTGCAAAGGCCACAAACTGAAGATGCTCACTTCTACAGAGCTTTAAGAATAGGCAGAAGCTGTGAATAGAAAAATACAATGTATAACATTTGTAAAAAAAGAACAACCTAAAGTTGAAAGCAAAGATAAACACTGAATCAATGCACACATGTTTCTCAGTGAAAACAGGATGTGTTAGGAAAATAGAAGAGTAGTGCTAAGATACCTTAACACGTAAGCTGATTATTTTAGTAGTCTTGGAAATTCACACGTACCCAGAGTTAATTCTTTGAGGCTGACTGGCTCACCGGTGCCCTAGTCGACTTGTGACTTCCTCAGAGGAAGCAGGAAGTGGCTTAGATGTGTTTCCTGTTGGAATGTGAGACAACTTCCTTGGCAAAAGTACATGCTGGCACACTACACATTGTATTTATGGCTTCCTCATGGTGGTACAAAAACACTTAATCACTTTTTAAAATTTGTCCTCTTCATTTTTTCTTAGAAACACCAATATAGTTAAACACCTTTTGCGGGTGATGTGATGATTGGGATTACTTTAATAAGACACCAGAGGGTAATACTCTGACTCCTTCAGCTTTTTGATTAGAATAATGTATTGGTCAGTATGTTAACATGTACGATTTTATGTGATGGGCCAACACAAGTAGAGTAAAATTGGTTAGGTTAGTTTTCCACTGCATGTATTAATTTATCGGAATATGAATATATTTGGAAAACATTTGACATTCGGTTTAGTGTTGCACAGATACCTTTTATTTATTTTTCTTAAACATGCAGTGTCAAAGATACCTTGAGTGATTTATGACTTTTGGCATGAAACTTGGCCACATGATAAGATTGACTTCTTGTAATCACTGGAAGATTGATTTGTTTGTTTTAATTATTTTACTAGTTAAATACCTTGCTTTGTAATTGTTGAATTAGTTTCCAGTTTCTACGTTTTAGACCCATCCTGTGTTCAATTAAGGCTGCAAGATGGCAATCTCAAATGTTTAACTTAAGACAGCAAAGTCTGGAAATGTTTATTTTATGTTCCACCTTGCACATTTTGCTGCTTATCGTCCTCTTTGCACAGATGACTGATTTGCTTTCGCTCTCGATCCTTCTCCCTCTGCTCATACTGCAGCCCTGTTCCAGCTCACTGTTGCCCACGCAGTGCTGCGCCATTTTGGAAATCTGCAGCTCTCTTATGATGGCAATAATCAATGGTTTTCTCTCTGCAGTTTCTCCAGTTACATTTGCTTTAAGGATTTGGACTAAAAAACATCCTAAATTGACTATTAGAAATAAATTAGGAGTAAAGCATTACCTTAGTATTGTCAGTAAAATAGAGCTGAGCATGACAGACATGATGAACTGGGGCAGTTTTTTTCTCCTGGTAAACAAGCAATTATCTGTATTTCGGTGTGCGTCTCTCCTGCTGTCTTGCCTCATTTCTGAGGAGTTATGCAACATTTTGCAGCATATTAGTGGATTTAGATCTAGATTCTAAAATAAAGTTCTTATATGTCAACATATTTGCTTGTACATATTAGATTACTCTATACGATGTGTTTTTTATTAATTTAAAACAATTCAGTATATTTATTTTTTGAATTGGCTGTATACAAGTGGAACTAACATTTTTTGTTTAGGGATCAAAGTTGTTTTTTCCCCCAGAATTATTTTCTCTTCATTATCTTGTTTAATCACTACCTCATCCTTTTTTCTGCACATTTAACATCCCTTAAAAAAAAAAAACAACAACAAAAAAACGCCGTTCTGTTTTATTCTTTCTCTCTCTGCAGTGCATCAGCCTCCAGCCACCATGTTAATTACACCAGTTCCTATTCTCTGTTATTCATCACTCTGCTATTTCTGTCACCGTGGCTGCTGTGCCTGCTTTTGCTACATCGCAGCTATTTGCTTAGGTCTACAGCGGTTGTTGAAATGGGGAGGGGGCGTGCACTTCTGTCCAATTCATAACAAATGGTTGTTAGTGTCATCTGATTGGCACAGATTAGAGGCTTCTTAGTGGTGGTGCGGAGGCAGCTTTCGAAGATGATCAGGTGGCTTCGGTGATGCTTTCTGAGTAAAACACTCTGCCATTTGTCTGTACTATTTTAATGCCACTTTTTGTTATGAATGGATTGTGAGGAAAAGGGGCAGAGAGGGTGAAAGGTTTTGCATAAAGCCAAGTACGGTAACTACATTTTTAACGGGCATAAAAGTTTCATATTTAATATTCTTGCTCTTAGAAGCCATAATTCTTTATCATAGTGTGAGAGTTTCATCATGAATCATCTATATTTTAGATTAGAATCCTGGGTAGTAATACACTACTACTAGTAATACACTCTTTATTAAAATTTTGAAAAGTTGAAATGCCATGTAATTTTCTTGGTGACTTGTACTGTGTTTTTCGTAGCCTGGCCATTGCCTACGATTCAAGTACTCAGTATTGACTTTCTCCCATTGACTTGGATTTCCCTAGAAGAATTTCAACCAGGCCAATCATCGAACAGAAGGAGAAGTTGTGAACGATGACATAAATTTTCTGCACTACTTTATAGTTGCAGTCTGTCTGTAGCAATGGCGAATGATGGAATTCTTTTTATTGTTTTAAACAAAATGTACAACAAGTTGGCACCAGAACCTCTGTTGGTCTCTCTAGGAGTCTTTTTAGTTGATAAAATGGATCTGAAACTAGTTTCTCTAATGTAACTAATTTAAAAAAAATTACATATTTTGATGGAATATTGTTAGTGGTAGGTTGAAGCAACTCTTTATTTCTATTTCATAATTTAAAAAAATATGCAGGAAAAAAAAAAGCAGAATTGTAATTATTAGATATCTAGCCTCTCTTTTAATAGTTTCTTTTTTGTTTTAATCTTTCTGCTTATTGTGTGGTTAAGGCATGAAGAATAGAATTCAGATAAAAAAAGGTGTTCAGATAAAAAAAAAATCATTAGTTTAGATTATGTCTTGGATTACATCAACAGACCTAGACAAATTAAAACTGATATTGTAGATTTTTCATTGGGGATCTGCTTTGTGACTAAAAACTTCAGGTCATGTAACACACAATAAATACAGGCTCACACATTGTTATGTTGGAGGAGGCATTCTGTTGCCCACAATGAGACCAAAGCAGATTGTGACTCAGTTTACTAATTGCTATGTAGCCGAGCCATAATGCAAATTACCTTTGTGGAAAATAAGTGTATAAAAAACCCCTAATGCAACCAGAAATCATATTGAAAAGATTGTTGTACATGACTGAAAAAATACCTTTACAAACAGATAAATGATTTAACATCAGATACAAATGCAAAAATAACTCCTTGTTAACTAGAGAACTAATCAACATATCATAAAGTACTTCATACTGTGATCATTCACCAAACTCAGCACAAATATTTGGCTATTTTTGTTGTTTTCATAAGTTATTAGGGGCATCCTCATTTTCACAACATAGAAATTATAAAGCAGCAATAATTACGAGGTGACAAAGTTGCATCATTGGTTTTGGCACATAAAATACAAGCCTGTGGGGGGAAAATCAATGTACTTATCCTCCAACCATGCTTTCCTCTCCCTTCCCAAAATTTCTCTGCTTACATAAATAATTGATCAGCTTGTCAAAGAGGCAATTGGCTGTGTAGATCTGATTCGTCATTACTCATGTAGCCTAGATTCTTCTGTCTGAACAATCTGATACTTGTAGCACAATGTTTAGCGTTTAAGTTTGTTTAGATATTAGTTAACAGTACCCTAACATGACCTGTGAGACCCACATAAAACAGATGAACACAGTTGTATTCAATTGGGCTCAGAGTATTTTGTTTGCTTCCTGTAGTTCTAAAACTCCTAGTTACACTTCAAAATTCTCAGTTATTTTCTTATCCTCAGTTTTCTTTGTTTATATTATAAACCAAACTGCAGATAGATTAAAAGAAGACGTGTAGCTGCCTGTCTGTCACAGCAAATTTCACACAGATAAAGTGTTGGCTGTAGTGTGGTTTTAGTTTTACCCATCTACACGACAAACCTCAGTTGTGTGGGAGCTGGACCAAAGTTTACACTGCTTCACTTTGGTGTCACCAAATATATTTCAGTCATACAGAGCCTGGATGAATGGTACTAAAATATTCAGCTAACACTCCAATCAGTTCTTCACGGTATGCATATTGTGTAGTGATATTGCAGTAAGAAATGTTATGCAGCTTTGGTGTGATCCGTTCAGCCTTGGTCTTCTGAAGTTGGTACAAAAATTTATATTCACTTCATTTGTCACACATTTTTCTTTTAAAAACTTGCTAAGGTGTAAATAAACTGATTGTGTACATCAGTGCATCGTAGAGTTACAATGTCTGATTTAGTGCGCCTCCTGTTCAACTTATTCCCTCAGTAATTTGGTAAAACGTCCCAAAATCGCTCCAAAAATTGCTTCTGATACAGTTTGTGGAACATTTACTAAGTTTGACTTCTATTCCTGTTGTAACAACTTTCATATAAAAAGTTCTGGTACATTTACTGATTGGACAAAAAATTACACATTATACAAAAAAAAAGAAAAAAAGAAAAGAAAGTCAGCGACCGAGTTATTTCATATGCAGAAAATAAGATTTGGATATAAATGCTGAAGTTGAAATCTATTTTTTTATCCTCTGTTATGCTAACTGTTTGAATTTTAGGGATAAAAATCTGTAAATATACACAATTGCTTTTCTTTTTATTCAGACAAGAAATCCAGACACCTTCAAGTAAAGGCACACCACTTTTTAACTCATTTATGTAAGTTTTTTCTTTTTTTTAATACCTCTAAAACTAAGGGATAGATCTTGATACACCACAAGCAACAATAAAAGCAATTCAATTGTAAACTGGATTTTGAAAAATGACTCACAAATGGAAATGAGATGTTGCATATTTGTGAGTCAGAGCTTCAAAAACATCTGTTGGCTAATGAGACGGTTAAAAGCTGCTGCTGAAATGGAGGTGTGATGCAAAGTGGACATATGGACTGATGGCTCTAGTGCAAAGCACATCCTGCCCCTAACCACTACAAGCTGCTGTTTAAAATATGCAAAGAGAAAGCTTGATGCAATGATAATAAATGTTTTATAACTTATATAAAGCAGTTTTGTGAGTTTAAATTTACTACCTTTCAAAGACACTGCTTACACAAGCACACAAACACCTCTCCTCACTTAAATCTTTGCTTTATTTCTCCTGCCACTACTTCCATATGTTGTTTGTATTAGCAGAAAATTATATAGAAAACAATATCCACAATTTCATATTTGAAGGAAAAAGACCACTCAAATTCAGAGCTCTCAACCCCCCTCACATCTCACTGAGGCATAACATGGACCCCACCTCACTGTCAAAGTCTGCAGAGGGAAGAAAAGAAAAAAGGCAAATCATGTTTTTCTTTGCATACAATTAAAATTTCTCTGTGGAAGTCTTTGAGCTGAAACCACAAATCGGACAGCCTGCTGCCTGCCAATTTTCAAAGAGAATTAGGTTTAAGTTTTTCTTTTATTAATTTTTCTTAAAATTTTATTCTTTGTTGTTTTTTCTCTCTCTACTTCTTCTCCCCCATTGTGTCTTTGCTTCTTTATGCTATCAGATGAGAAGTTGTCTGTCTTTTAAATGAGTTTAAATTTAGAAACACGAGAACAGAGCTTTTACATTTAAGCACAATAAGAATATATTACTTTTCCCTTCAACATTTTGCTCATAATACCATATATAATTGTTTGTAATGTGTATTTGAATCTATATTTTTGACAACACTTATTTATACTAAGGTATTTGTTTTTGTGTCATAATTTATTTAAAGTTAGAGGATTGTCTGCTTCTGGAAAACTTTACAACTGTTCCACATTTTTACTTAAACGGTCATGTTCTCAATGATGGTGTCTCAATTGGCTAAAAATGGGACTTTTATTGCAAAAGTATATTTTAATATTGAGAAAAATGTTGCTGTGATCTAACATTGACCTTTAGAGATAATGAGAAAATCATAGTTTGACACATTTACAGCTAATAGGGGAAACTTTGGGCAAATATCTAGTGGATTTTTGCACACCATTGTATTTATACAGCAGAAATTAAGAGGGATGATGTGTGGTACTGGTTTGTTCTTAATATAGGATTTTTTCCCCCACCCATAGATTTAATTTACCCAAATTAGCAGTTGCTTTAAAATATCCATTTAGATAATTTTCTTCAATGAATGTGGGGGTTTTGTAGCCATTTCCATTCTGTTGGGCAGCAAAAGTTTCACCATTAAGGTGATTTCTGATGTCTTTCTCCTGAGTATTGTTTGATAACACTTAAAGATGATTATTTAATAAAATGCCTTTTATTTGCTGCATGTGGTTGGCATCGGGAAGAAAGGTTAAACTTTTTTCCCCTCTTCTATTTCCCTTAGATTTTGTGTAACAAAAAAGGAATAAACACAATGTCTAATATCATGTGTGTTCATATTTTGTTGAAAGGGCTGGTATGTACTTTTATATTACTAAACTAAGTTTGAAAGTGACTCAAATAGTTGATGCTTCCTCTTCCACACTGACTCATATTTTAAACCAACTGAAACCTGAGATCCTGAGTCTGGGAAGGATGACTTGGTGAGAATCAGTAATGAGATGCAACATTTCTCATTAACTCGGTCTCTTGTGTTATTGCTGTGAGACGGAGAGAGAGGTATTCACTAACTGCCTGGGCCATATCCTAGATTGTCCTTGTTTTATTTTTCTAAGCGCATAGTGGTTTTAACACCTTTTTGTAAAAAGTCTTGTCTCTACTGTCAAAATCAGACACATTTTGACAGTACTGTAGTTCTTCCTGTATTCTCAAAGAGTTGGTTGCTTGGCAAGGTCAGAAAATATTTTTTGTTATGAAATTGTGAAAGCCATTGAGACATAACGCAACATGTTTTGTCAGCATTGATACAAACATGATGTGACTTGACTTGACTCACCGGTCCGTGTGGTAATGTCTGAGTGGAGAAACAGGTGTATAATTGTCAGAGATTTAGCAACAAAAACAAACACCATTGATTTTCAGTTTTAGTTTTGAACTTTTCTTTTAATTCAGAGGCCTCTAGTCCTGTCATTTATGTTTTGTTCTGTGAATAGAAGGTGGCGATCTTTAAGTACAGGTTATGGAGAACCATCCATTTTGACCACAATACACACCGATTAAACCACAAAGACTTTGTTTTGGTGTCTGCTGTCTGGAAATTTAAAGAGAATACTTTGAGGTAATAGATAATGCCAGGGCATCAGTCCTGAGTTTTTCATGTCTATGTATATTTGTATATGCAAGTATGTATGTCTGTGTATGCATTCTAATCACCTTGTGCTCTATTTTATGTCTCTGTTTTTCAAAAGCGTTTGTGACCGGTCCTTTTCAGCTTTCGACTGCAGTCTCTGTCAGTCAGTCTGTAATTTTCAGGTGTGCATGACTCACTGTGCACTGGAGCAGATTTATAGTCACACAGTGGTGGGCACTGGCACACCTGTTCTTACTGCAAGGGGGATTTGAAAAAATCATTTGCTAATATGTGACTTTAATTTGAATCACAATGTTGACTGTAAAGAGACAACTCTGATTACTGATTCAGGGGTAAAAGTTTCCATAAATACTTGAGGCACCAGATGATATTATTTAAGAGAATTGGGTTATGTAAAACTGAATCTTGTCAGAGGGGTTAACAGGGTTGGAAATTGAAGAAATTATTTAATACATTAAAGCTTTTAGGCTTTGTTACTGGTGACACTGTCAGTTATATGGACACAGTGGTGGGCACACTTCTTTTAATATGCTAATGGTGGAGCTAATTTTTTGTTTAGGTCTTTAGCATTTTTTACTAAGGTCTCTATAACTGCACACTGTGTTATTGACACATGGTGGACATCAAAAGGTTTAAATGTATCGCTTTAGCATTACTTTTCAATAAATACCATATTGGTGTAGCATTTTAGTATTAGCGGTACTAGTGATTATGATTGGTGTTGTACGATTAGTGCAGCTAACATTAGTTAGCAGTGCCCACCACTGCTAACTAATGTTGGAAATATAGAAAACCTAGTCGTCTTTGTTTTCAAACTATTTTTGTTGATTTCTTTTGCTTTGTTTCTTTCAGACATTATTTATGAGATAATGGCTGACTAAATACTCATTCAATTAATTAGAGTAACTGTCCCAATGAATCACTCTGTCTCTGTGAAAGCACAAAAGTGTCATGTACCAGGCAATTGTGGCTTCATGCGACCCTTTGGTAAACATATGATATTTATACATTAAGAATATTGCATATAAAACTAACGATGGTTGGCAATCTTTGTTGTTGCTTGAAATTTGTCCAGCAGGTGGACAAGCTGAATTTGTGTGAATTTTACTTGGGTAGTCATTTATTACACCTAGTTGTTCCTTCTACTCTTCCTATATCTAATATACCACAGTGATGTGTTTGAGCTATTTATTGCTTGATCAACTTTGGATTTTGGGCATATTTAATGTTGCTTTTCCATTTAAAATGGCAACAAAATGCTTATGGAGGCTCCAGCATCATGTCATATGGTAAAGGTTATACAGTTTGATTCCATAGAATCCCCTCTTTGTCTTTTTATTTAATGTATCATAGTGGAGCTGTTTTTGTCATCTGCAAATACTCTATTGGGTGTCATTGCAACACTTCTAATGTGCTGCTGCCATTTTTCTTACTGTCTTATGCCCTATTATCTGAGAGAAGCATGGACGTTATTGTGTTGACATTTTACAGTAACAGACATCCATAATAGCAGTTAGCTGCATTGAGCATCGATGCTGCATATTTACCTCATACATCGACCTTATTTAGGCATTGCTAAAGGTTACAGAGTGTCTGGCAGTGTAATTGGCCCTCAGTGGCTGCAGGAAGGGAAGCAATGCCTGGCTCGTTTGTTTCAATTCCCAAGTCTTCTTGCCTTACATATAGTATACTCTACTATCCACCCACTTTGTTCTTTAACTCTTATTTTTGCCTTGTTTCCTCTTTCTCTCCAGCTCTCATTAGAAGTACTAGCCAATCAAAAGTGGGGGAAAAACAGAGAGGCTGCTCTGCAGGTGTTATTTGGAGCACACTATTCGAGTTTTAGTTCAGACATATCATTGGCTCTTATTAGATTTTAGCACTGAGCTGCTTCTTGACTTCTAAGTCTGTGCTTTTATTGGATGTTGGTGGGAAAAGTGGGAAAATCACTTTTTTTTTCTTCCACCAATCCATATTAGACTTGTGCCATGATAAAGCTATTGTTTTATTTTTTGGGGGGTTGTTTACTTTAACACCACCAGTTATCAGTATCAAAAGACCAAAATTGAAAGTTGTGTTGAAAATTGCAGCTATGGATTCCGTGCAATATATTTACTTTAACCACACCTCTATTCAGCACATTGACCTACTTCAGTTTTGTGACAAGCAATATCAAAAAAGCAAGAGTGCGTGGTGGGACAGTTGTCATCATTGTTTCCTATCTCTGTGGAGTTGCATGTTCTCTCTGGATGCTGTGGTTTCTTCCAACACCCCTGAAACATTGTCTGTTAGCTAAATTGGAACCTCTAAATTGCCCTTAGGCAGATATTTAAAATGTGTGTGCAGTTGCTTGTCCTGTTTGGGTCTCCCTTGCCCTGTGATGGTCAGGTGACATGTCAAGGATGTGCTCCAGTGCAATGGATGGTTCAAAATAAACAGCAGGATGCAACACTGAGCATGAGGTGTTCCTTTGTTAATCCAAACCATTTCAGCCATAAGAATGTTATCTCAGACGCATGATTTTAGGAGGAAATAAATTTACCTCATTTGGTAAAAGAGTAATAATCAGTATCAAACTGAGTGGTATTAGCCTCACGTAGGTTCTTTGCATGAGTTTTTGGATTACTGTGGTTAAGCTAGTCACTCGTAAGAATTTTGATACTACAAGAGAAAGTAGGACTCATTACTGCATACTTGATGGAGCCTCTGCATCCCAGTTTAGACTTTAATGACAGAAGTTTTCTTTTATCTTCACATCACAAAACAAATTATCTTGCACTCAGATGCACAATAGCAGTTGTTTAAGAACTATATTGTTTATTGCAGCATGCATTTTTTCATGTTATTCTTATTTAAAGTGCAGCTCTACCACATTTGTTGCAAATATATTTTTGCAGTTGTGCTTTTCATAACGCCCTTCAAGCTTCAATGGAAGTAATTTTCTTACCACCAAAGGTAGTTTATTTTTACAAGGAGTAAAAAAACTTACCAGAGTAGAAAAGCATAATAATCTAGAAAAAGCATGAAACCTTTTTAGGATAAGAAAAATGTCTGGCTATAAGTGGCTCTACAAATAGAGATGACTAATTCCAGCATGCCACCTTCTGTGCATATGCAAATGTTTTGCATTTGAATTTCTCATAGTTACACTTCACTGTTTAAAGCTAGAATGGCTTACAGGTTACAAAAGAGTAAAGGAGACACTGTAAAATAGTGAGCAGTGAGTTTCAAAGGTGCAGAGCGATATGACAGCTCTTTATTGATTGGATTGCTCACCCTTAGTGTAAAAAAGAAAAAAAGAGTTGTCCAAAGTTGAATCCAAGCTTGGTACCCAAGGTCTTCAGCACAATGCTAAAGTAATTTCGATTTTGATTTAATGTTTCTAAATGTTTGTGATTGTCATTTTTAGTTCAGTCTCCCCCTTTCATGGTTCTAGACCATGGGTGCCCAACTCCAGTCCTCGATAGCTACTAAAAGTTGATAACAGTTCTTGAGGACTGGACTTGAGCATCAATGCACTGAGTGGACATTACATCTGTTCAGATCCACCACAAATTATATATTTAAGTTCAGACTTTTCTTAAATAGCATGTTACATTGCCATAGGAATTAAAACCATGTCATTTGCACCATGGGAATTGCTGGAATAAAAATCTCTGAACAGTGAACTTTCTGGTATTCGCTGGGATTAGGAGACATACTTTGGACTCTCTTGCCCTTGACTATATAATCACACCTTTACCACTTTAAGCAGCTTAGTTGCACTAATTTACTGCTGTTTGTGGAAAGTCTTGCTCTATGGTTATCTGAATAAACTTGAAACATGTATGGACATGCATTTGAAATTAAAGTTCACTTATAAATACGTAATTTCTTCATCCTTTTTCCGAGTTGGGTTTTAAATCTCACTGATGCAGATAGGGTAACTTTGAGACTTTCTACTGTACAAACTTGTACACCAAAGCAGGGTTTCCCCCAGTGTATTACAAGCCTGGCGGGCCAACAGGCTTTACTTGCACCCCCATTGGGCTAAGCATTGCTTGTTTGTTTATTTAGGTTTTGTAATGTTTGCCTTTTTTGAAGACTTCATAGTTGGTGCTTAGGTGTTGTTAATGTCTTTCAATAACACATAATTACATAGTGATATTTTCAGATTTCCTGTCAACTTGAATTTTTTTTAATCTAAAAATTATGGTGGGCCATTGGCTGACTGCCCTAGCACCCCTCCCACCGGGGTTAGCAGGTTTTCTGGAGAAAACACTGCCAAAGAGTTTAATTAAAAGATTAAATTAACATTTTAAATTGAATTAAAAGGTAACATTTTTTACTTCAATGTTGTCCAACCATTGGCCAGGGCACAACACACTGAATAAGTTTGGTTTCTTTGCTTCTCTAACATCAACTTGCGCTCAGAAAGTTTGGCCAGATCTGTGTTTATTTAACTTCACAGTTAGTCAGATAACTGGAAACAGTTATCTCGTCATTTTATGTTGATGTAACTAAAGTCTTACCAGTCCTACCAAACAGCATTCCACCCATAGCCTTAATCCTGTTCAGAGTTGTTGGTGGATGGAGGGCTCTGGAGTGTAACCCAGCAGTTACTGGGCAAGATGGAGATGCAGGAGGAGGAAACACTCTTAGCAGGTTCCGGGCAAGTTGTCATGGGAAAATATCCCAGAGAATTTAAATCAAGCTGATTTTAATGGTTCACTTACATTAGGAAGAACACCAGAAAGTTGATCATGTGTGAAATACTTTATATTTGTATTTGGGAAACATTGTGAAGATTAATGGCACATTTTGTACCCAACTGAAAGCATGGGCCATTTTTCTAAAGTAATAATAACACATTAGTGATACCACAAATAGTAAATGCTATCAAATGTGAACTTGATGAGTTTTCTAGTAAGGAAAGAAGTCAGTATCTCTCATCGCCTTTTCTCTTTCACATTCACACACGGAACACTGAAAAACATGGTCTTTGCAAGACCGCTTATCTCCATGGTGACTCAAAAGATTGTTCTGGAATAGAGAGGTGTAATATTATGGACAAACCAGTTGGAAAAGCGGACAGTCTGGCACCCTGAAGCTGCATCCATGTCTGTGGGAAGAAAAACATGTCACATTGTTTTGACTGGCTTAATGAGCTGCACACCGTTTTGCTGTGTCCATGAACATTTTTTGTATTTCATTCCACTCCTAAGGCTTTCCAAATGTTCATTAGCAGTGACTTTCTAATTGTTTTATGGTTTGATTTTGACATTGTGTAAAGCGGGGAAAGAGTGATGTTATTGAATGTTGAAATTTGGTGAAAATAATAAAATCTACATGCATCATTTAAACATGTTGAGAATTTTTTTCCACGAATCTGCTGAAAATACTGAACTTTTGCTATTGAACCACTTTTTTTTGTTACCAGCCATTATGCTTTTTTTTTTTTTCGGATTTAAAGAGTTCTAAATGTAATTTTGCAGTATGTGATAGTGATATTAACTTAAGTTTTCTCTGTTTTCTTTGTGCACAGGCTGTCTGCACCACTGTTCTGAGTCGTTACGTTCCAGTGTTTCCGTTGAGGCGACCTAACTTCTCCTCTCACATAAATCCAGAGCAGATGGCTTTTTAAAGACTGCAGCTGTAAAATACTATCCACATATTAGTTTCTTCATACTGGAGTTTTTTTTAAGGTAAAATAACCTGATCTTCTTGGAGTAAAACCCCCCCAAATATTTCACCTTTTGAAATTTGTGCCTTGTGAACAAACATGTTACCTCTAGCAGTTCAGAGTGTTTGATATCCTGCTATTTTTGTTGTTTTTATAAAAATTAAAAAATTTATACATTGACTTGTTTATGTTTTTATCTGTTTTTCTCTTTCTTCAGAACCAGATGTGAATCTCCCTCTGCTCTTGACTCAGTGGGCAGTATGTTGACCCAAATCTAACCTCCATTCACAACCCATCTTTACCTTTCCCTACCACCTCCTCTCCCCACATCCTTTCCCATTCTTCGTCATGACTAGTCTGAAGCGCTCTCAGACGGAGCGGTCGGTTGGGGGCTCTGTGCCGGCAACCGATGAGTTCTACACCCGCCGCCTTCGACTGCCCAATGGAGGAGCACCGCCACCTCGAAGCGAGAGTGCACATATCTCCTCCGCATCAACCACTGGCACCAACCCTGGTGTCCCCAAGATGGGGGTTAGAGCTCGTGTGGCTGACTGGCCCCCAAGAAAAGATGGCGGTGGAGGCGGTGTTTGGCATATCACGGTGGAAACGGACTCGCCTAGCTCTACGAACACTACCAGCTCCTCAGGATCAGGAAGTGGAGATAGAGACCGGATCCTGGGCGGAGGAGGAAGTGGCGGAGGAGGAACTGGAGGATTGAGCGGGAGTGGAAGTGGAGAAAGAGGAGGGGGGAATGTGTCAGCTGTCTCAGCCCACAGCAATCTGTCAGCGAAGTTAGGACACCTGATAAGCCCACAAGACTCATCGATGCTGCGCAACATCCAGAATACACTAAAGAACAAGATGCATAGCAAAGGAAAGGACAATCGCTTCCTGTCACCTGATGGTTACCTGGGTTCTCCTCGGAAAGGGATGAGACGGATCCGCCAGCGCAGTAACAGTGATATAACCATCAGTGAGTTGGATGGAGAGGGCAATGAGGGCTGGTCCTTCTCAGGATGGACGTCCATGCACCGTGAATACGGCAGCACTTCTTCAATAGACAAACACGGCGTGTCGGGAGAGAGCTTCTTTGACATGCTGAAGGGATACCAGTCCTCCGAGGCCCCTGATCAGAGAAGCCCAGCTCCAGAAAGACTGTCAGAACTCCTTACTGTGGCCCCCATAAAACAGGCCGCCCTGGATCTGCCCGATGGTCCAGCTCGT
This sequence comes from Brachyrhaphis terrabensis, assembly GCA_903067065.1. Classification (NCBI taxonomy): domain Eukaryota; kingdom Metazoa; phylum Chordata; class Actinopteri; order Cyprinodontiformes; family Poeciliidae; genus Brachyrhaphis; species Brachyrhaphis terrabensis. Next base: position 83,050 of record CAEGAG010288593.1, read on the forward strand.
GGCAGTCCCGCCAGCCGACTGAAAGAGCGCGAGAAACACTTGAAGAGAAGGTCGAAGTCAGAGACTGGTGGAGAGTCTATCTTCCGGAAACTACGCAGCGTAAAGGTGGAGGGCGACACATCGAGGGCCGGCTCTGATGCTGAAGATGGTGGGAAAGGGGATGAAAGTGGCCCACCTCCTAAGCCATGGGTGTGCCAAAAAGGCTTTGCCCATTTTGATATCCAGTCTCTACTGTTTGACCTCAATGAAGCGATCCAAAACCGTCAATGTGGCTCCAAACGCAAGAACACCACAACTGGTGCCTCAGCCGCTGCTGCCGCTTCAGCCTCTGCCACTTCCTCTCTTTCCTCCAATCAGAGTGGAACCTATGGCTCCCCTTGTGGCTCACAGGAGGAGCTGAGCAAGGAGGGGACTGGAGGAGGACACGGTACCAACCCCGCATTGGACCCTGGGGATGATAAGAGCAATGATTTGGTTCTCAGTTGCCCTTGTTTCAGGAATGAGATTGGTGGAGAGGGAGAGAGGAACATTTCTCCTGCTAAACAGGTATATTGAGTTCAAGAAAACATATGTGTAAATAAGATTCACATTTACATATTTGTTGAAAGGGTAACCATGTCATAACAGAATGGTATAAGACAGTCTGTAAAAAAAAAAAAAAAAAAAAGAAAATTGAGCTCCTCTGCCTTTTCCCAGTGCTAACTGGCATCCACCCAGTCAGAGCCAGGAGGAGGGTTTTAGTGCTGTCAATCAATTCCTTGCTCTCTGCTGTGCTACAGCTTCTTCCTGATACTGGAGCCTGCCATGAATACTCAAGCTGGTAAGCATAGTAATTAAAATATAAATAACATTGATATTTCCTGGGACCGTGAGTTGCTTCTCCACAATTAGCACATTGAGCAGCGCGTACACAAGCATGACTGACAGCACTAAGACCTTCTTCCTGGCTCTGGTTGATGGTTTTTGACTGGGAGCTCTGCATTTCTTCTGACAGTAATAGTAGCACTGAGAGAAGGGAGAAGAGCGTGAGCTTTTCACAGATTATCTCTCATATTACGCTGTCACAACATAGTGACAGTTTTAACAAATATGTAAAGCACATATATTTTATAAAAATGACGTACTGCAGCTTTAGGATCGCTTGCTTCACTTTTCTTTGTAATCGGTCTTCCAGCACGGCAGCATTGGTAGTGGCGGGAGCTCCAGCAGTTCCTCTGGCAGTACAGAGGAAGGACCGCTGGATGCGACTCTCACAACCCATTTCACAAATGCTGGAGTGGCCGTGTTGGAGGCTGCTAAAGATGGCCCAAGTCAACATGCTGACAGGTCCAAGAGATATATTGTGGAACATGTTGACCTTGGTGCCTATTACTACAGAAAGTATTTCTATCTTAGAGGTAAGAGAATTGGACGCCTGTCATTGGATTAAGTGTCTTATTAATTTTTGTCATTTAATTATGCATTTTAAGGTTTTTTTACTACTTCTTGCAGCCATAAACAATCTCATGGCTTATTCTTGTACAATATTTAACTGTTTTTCTGATCAAAAGATATGGAAATAATGTAAAATGGGACATAACTGGCTTTTCAGAATAGTCCAAACAGCTGTGATCAGGTTTAAGTAAGGGCTGGGTGATTTTAAATAAATGGTGATAAGGAAGAAATGTGATTCATTTACATCTGTTTAGTTGTTACGATACGATTTGACAACTAATCTGACAAAAGGATCAGGAAACTTTATTATCAAAAGTTCAGTAATTTGGGCATAAAATTGCTCACCTTGTTAAACAGCTTTTATTGTGATCTTTACTGTATGTTTGCCAATCCTTAAGTACATTCAAATTTAAATGTTGATCTTGGGGTGCTGCAGTAGTGAAGCACAACCCGTGCTTGGTTTCCTACTAAGAAGGAAGTGTCTGTTCTTAATTTGACAAAACTTGAGCAAACTTTGACGAAGTTAGGTTTTTCCAACAGATCAGCGATCCATAACATGCCAAAAGGTTTTAGAATGGATGAAGCATTAGGCCACAACTTTATTGATTCTTAAAATTAAAAATATGCAAGGTTGAAAACATTCACGTCCATGATAAGTGTATATAAATCTTTTTCTCATTGCATTTTCTTTGACAAATATCCCTTTACAGGCCAATGTTTTTAAAGTAGCATATTTAACATGTAACTGTAACCTTGCTGCTATTTTATTTCTATTGCTATTTGATTTCTCTAGATTTCAGCCTTTTTTTTGTTATCCATTCATTACCACACCTATCACAAATAGCATTACTCTCAATCTAAACCTTAGAGCACTGGAACTATCTGGGGGTGGATGAGAACTTGGGCCCAGTGGCGGTGAGTCTGAGGAGGGAGAAGCTGGAAGAACACAAGGAGCACGGCCAGCAGTATAATTACAGGGTCATCTTCAGAACGAGCGAGGTAAAACAACATCAAAATAAAAACTCGTGTGTTGGATGTATAGTGTGTGTTCATTGCTCATTATGCTGAAGTATGTTTCCTTTTGAGCTTTCCATTCATCTAGATTTACTGTATTAATAGCCATGAATGTTCATGCTTTTAAATGTGTCAATACTTAGTACACTCTGTTCTGAGTGATGCTACAGAGAAGCTATTATGAGTTCAGATTGTGTAGGAGTTAACACACAGGATCTTCACCCAGCAGGGGTTCGATGTAAAAGCTTCAGCTCACGGTTGTCAGCTCAAGATTCCTCCGCCTCTGCTGAGCCACCACCTCAAATCCGTGGATGTTTGATCTGACTTTTTTCTAATGTTTTCTTCCAGTTGAGTCTTTGTGTTCTCTATCAACCATTTTCAGTGAGTCTCTTCTAAATCTCTCTAGTTTGTGCACACTAGTGCTAAAGATCCATGTGCTCATCCCCTGAGCTAAACGCCCACCCAGAATCTTTGTCAAACTTCATCACTGAAGGACTGAGCTGTGCCATTTTGCACCCAAAAAGTTTAAATTTAGACCAAAAGAATTCAAGCATCAAAAGTAAAGCATAGTTCTTGCATTAAAGTATAACTTGAGTAATTGGCTTGGGAGTCCCATTAGTATGACGCATAACAAAGTGTGATATTTTTCTGTCTTTCAACTCTGCATCCCTCTATCCATTATAATTGCTGTTTTTTAAGATTGGAAAACTTTCCAGGTTTAAAAGTACATGTGAATATATGGGGGACTGAGTGGGATGCTCTGGTTTTGAAGACAGTTTTGTTCATTGGGGGCCACTGTCCTTTACTACTGTCCATTGCTCTTGAGCTAAGAGCATTTCTCCTCTTCACTTTATATAAAACTGAGTGTGTTTACACCACCACAGGCACTAACAAACATAAAACACAGACACTGTTAAGTGCCTGGAGAAAGCTAGAGACTGCCAGCTCTGTTTACTTGCTCATGATGGATACGCAGGCCTTGGACTTTTCTACAGACTTCCTGATTTATTTATGGAAGTCCTTCTTTAGTCTGTCTCACCCTGAAACCTAAGAGACTTCACTGTTAAAACCTACACGTTCTTTCCCTTCTTCCTTTAGCTAATCCATCTCTATATTTTTCTAAATCACCAGAGTACATTTACCTGGAGTTATAAACCCATTCAAGCAAAACCCACTACAAAACTGTGTTCTTTTTTTTATTTTTTATTATCGTCTCCAGCTTACTACTCTGCGCGGATCCATCCTTGAAGATGCTGTGCCATCGACAGCGAAGCACGGTCTTGCTCGTGGTCTTCCCCTCAAAGAAGTACTGGAATATCTTGTTCCTGAGCTCAATGTGCACTGCCTGCGTTTGGCACTCAACACGCCTAAGGTCACTGATCAGCTGATGAAGCTGGATGAGCAGGGGGTAAGAAGACACAATGAGCAAATTTATTCTCGGATAAGCCGGGCTGCATTCATTTTCTTGATTACGTCTCTTGATTGTGTACCTTTGATTGCCACTATCAGCTTACTAAAATGGAAGGATTCTTTAGACTTCCTGTCCTATTGACAGTGTTTTAAAAACATCATTCAGACAAAAAATGTACTTGGAAACACCTTTTCCAATTTACAGTGATGCAGATTAATATAAGTAGTCCAAACCTATATCCACGCCCCCACCAAAACATGCACAGGACTTAAAATCACGCTCACTTTCAACATGACAGAGTACCGTAGTAATACATAATGCTACAAGTGTAAATAATGACAACACAGTTACATATGGACACCCACCTGCTTGGAGGTTTTGAAGAAAGTGTTAAACTAATTCTTGATCATTTCTATTAAAGGAAAAGCTGCTTCCATTATGACTTAATGACAAACTAGAACCTTCTGCACTTGGCTCAAAACCAGAGTTGAGTAATAACTAGTTACATTTACTTGAGTGACTTTTTGGGAAAAATTCAATTCTAGGAGTATCTCTACTATGCTGTACTTTTTACTTTTCCTTGAGTAATTTTATTAAGTATTGGTACTCTCACTTGATTAAAATGTCTTGATACTCTACCCACTGGGCGCAACTTCAATGAATGAAGAACGAGCTCGTATTAAGCAAAAATTCACCAGACACAAACGCAGTTATTGTTAATGTTTCATAAGTTTGATATTGAAAGAAATTGATTTGAGGAGGAAAGTTTTTTTTTTTTTTTTGCCTGATTTTGTTATTTTGTAGTTATATTATCTATATTATTTTTACTTTGGTCTTTAAAATGCAAAAATTCCACATTTTTATATTTTGGGCCATCTGATGTAATTTTAAAATATTACATGATTGATATTTTGATTAGTTACTCAGTACTAGAGTAGACTTTTTACCAAATACTCTTTTACTCTCCCTTCATTTCTTGGACAGCTACTTTTTATATGAGTAAAGATTTGTTAAAGTAGTGCTGCTCTAACTTGAGTAAAACCTTTTGGATACTCTTCCCAGTTGTGCACAATGATAAATTTCTGTTTTAATTTGATTACAGTACATAGTTTCAGCCTCAATGACATTTAGCACACTTCACATATTTTTGTTTCTGGTGGTAGAACAAAGAATGACTTTCCTGCCAAACTAGTTGACATTAAGATGGCATGTAATGGTTGTTTTGGAAACTCGATGACCCCAAGCTGCAACTTTGTTTTAGTTTTCAAACCGTGAACTTTGGAAATGTTTTTACCCCCTTTAAATCTTTTTTATCTGATGACAAGATAAATATGGGTCTTGTCATCAAAGGCTATCTTGTCATCCCTTTTAATCAAGATAAATGGGCCTCCATCTTGCATATTAATACTCGTGAGAACAAGAATTAATTGACTACTAATTAAATGTTTATAAGCTACAGATCAAAATAAAAAGTATCAATTAAAACATTGCATTCACTATTACTTTTAAGATGTTGTAAAGATGATGCTTAATGTGGATTTCTTTTGCAGTCACTGATTAAATGATTCTGGAAAAGATTTTATTTTTAAGTGTGAGGTGTATGCTACTGCTGTAAAATAAGTGTGAAGGGTGCTATGTATTCACCAACAGAACTTTGAGAGCCATCCACACACAGTGTAGTATGTGTCGCGCAAACAAAAATTGTTTTGAGTTCATGAATCATTTCTGGTGTAGGAGATATTTTCCTCCTTCATACAGGAGATGGCTCTTATTTATTATTCCCTCCTTTTAGCTGTATCATTTTTATGACCTGCTTTGTGGAATTTACTCTGTGAAACTGTGCTTGTTGTTGGCAAACTCGCATCGCATTTATCGGAACCTAAAAAAGGGAAAACACTAAACAAGCTTTTTGATGCTCACGATGCTCACCCTCCCTGGTGCAATCATCAGAAGTTGAAATCTCTGAAAATGTCAGCATAATTTCTTGGGGGAAAATAGCACCACCACCACAACAGTACAACTCAAGGTTGTTTCTGAAATGCCAACACAAGTTCTGACTAAAATGTCAACAAAGGGACTTTGACTTTACTTCTACAAGGTAATGTTGCAGTCTCTGCTTCGTCATTTGTATTCTCTGTACAGCTGAGTTTCCAGCGGAAGGTGGGGGTGATGTACTGCATGGCAGGCCAGAGCAGCGAAGAGGAAATGTACAATAATGAAGCAGCCGGTCCTGCGTTGGAAGAGTTCCTCCATCTGTTGGGTGAGCGGGTTAGGCTCAAAGGTTTCAACAAGTATCGAGCTCAGCTGGACACAAAAAGTAAGTATATGTGTGGATATAACAAAAAAAGTAACCTTTAGGTTTAGCTGTCCACCAAGCAAATAATGGATTGTGGATTCAGGAACTCAATCATTTCTGAAGCATGTTTTTTTTTTTTTGTCTATCGTGGAAGTTGTGACCTGATGTATCATTTAGAAAACGTAGAAAACTAATGTTTTTCTTTTATTCTAGGTCTTTGTTGTTATTTCTGTTTGTGAATAGCAACGTTCTCTCTTGCGTTTCTCCTCAGCTTGCTTTGCTAATAAAATGTTTAAGAGCTGTTCAAAAAGATTTATCCCTGCTTCATTTTTTATTTTATGAGCTAGTTCAAGCATATTCCACTAGATGCATTTAAAATTATTCTTATATGAACAAAAACACTGAAGCCACAAAATTATATAGATGTTTGGCAAATTGCAGGACACTAAGCTATACAATACAGTCTCAGTAGAAATAAGTTGATCTGGGTATTGTGGAGGATTTCTACAGACAAAGCGATTACAACTTGAAAATGAAAACTATGTCTAGCCACTTGTAGTGATGGGTACTACTAACTAAAAAGTTAGTTGTGCTAACCCTAAAGTTATAAACATTAGTTCAACTAATTCTAAAGAACTGTGCCAACATGCTATTTAGTGGAAGCTAATGCTAAAGTGCAAACATCAATTCAAGACTCCAACACTCGAGCAGCAGTTAATTTTGACATTATTATTTACAACCTTAAGTATTACGTTTATGTTTAGTTCTTGTTTCTACTGTCTGTTTTATTTAGTTCTTGTATGTTTCATGATTGAAATAAAGTTGTTAGGAAAAAGAGAGAACTTGATGAGAGAAACTGGAACGTAAACAGTCTTCACTAAATAATGCAGCAATTAACAGAGGAATTTTTATTATTCCATAAGCAACAGTTCAACACAGAACTTTGAACTTCAGTCAAGTGAAAATGAACAAAACAGCCAAACACTTTGAAATTTATCTGGAAAATTTTATTTAAGAAAACCTAAATGCGCTAAACTGGTCTGGAAGTCCCAGGAATACTGGACTGAAACTAATAAAGCATTGTCAAGTAAACACCATTAAGTGTTTGCAGTAATTAACTGAAATAGCCAACATGGGCTTTTAAACAGCCTGTAAATGTGATGCTGTGAAACTTAAGGAAAATCAATAGAATGTGGAGTTTGTTATTAATGAGAAGTATTTTCTTGGTGTGAGAGCGAAACACTGCTCCATTGGATTTTCATCAGTTTTGCAAATGAGAAATTAACTCACTCTTGTGTCTTCCTCAGCTGATTCTACAGGCACCCACTCCTTGTATACAACTTACAAGGATTATGAGATCATGTTCCACGTGTCAACCATGCTGCCCTACACACCCAACAATAAGCAACAGGTATGAAAAATGAAAATTAATAAAGTTTTAGATAACAGCCTTTGTATATATTAAAGCTATTAAGGTGGACATTTGAGGGAGATTTCTGTAAAATCCTCCATTGTAAAACTAGTGGATTAAGTCACAACTTTCTAGGTGTCCATTGTCTAAAAGATGTCTCTGATTGTTCAGTTTGATTTTCTTGGTCTCTAACAGCTTATTGTTTATTTTCTCTCTTTGTCATCAAACTTGCAGTTGCTGCGGAAGCGGCACATAGGGAACGACATCGTCACAATTGTGTTCCAGGAACCTGGAGCGCTTCCCTTCACTCCTAAAAACATTCGCTCTCACTTCCAGCATGTCTTTGTGATTGTGCGGGCTCATAACCCCTGCTCTGAAAACTCCTCCTACAGGTGAGATTCAGAAACAAAGTACTGTTTATATAGATGCAGTAATGTTTATTTTTATTCATTAATTGTTTTTAAATTCTAGCATTCTGAGTAATTTTTCTTCTTAGTCAAATGTAACAATACCCTTATTGGACAATTTGTAATTATACATCATTAATAAAGTATGTACTTATCCATAAATTATATTTAGTTTGTTGTGCTCCCGAGTCACTAAGTGAAAGTACACTTTATGGTCAGATTGAAAGAGATGTCTGAGGCCTTAAAAAGGAAGATTGTGGCGGCGTATAAGTCTAGTAAATGATTTAAAGAGATTTCAAAAGAATTTGAAATCAGCACTTCCACTGTTTGAAAAATAGTCTACAAGTGTAACTTATCTGAAACAACTGCAGACATCGCCAATCATGAGATTCCTCCAGGACTTGTAAAACCCTGCAATAAAAAGTGGGTATATAATATAATGGAGGAATGGATAAAAAACCTAAAAGAGATTCTATAGGTTTATTTTATCAATTCAAATTCTAATCTCTCAAAAAATGTTGTCATATCTATGGTAAGCACAACAATGTATTTCATATAAACCATCCTCCATCAAAACTGAATGAATGATGCTCTGATGATGCCTGCAGAGTTTTCTACTTCCTGAAATCCATCAAAATGGCTGCAAGTGTTGTGAGACGTCTCTGTAGCTCAAGAATTATTGCTACTTTGTCAGAAATATGTAATATGAACAGAATGCACACCACCCACACCCATCAGTTAACCTTGCTTTAAGGTTCCTGCTTGAGTTCAGCTTTGAAAGGAATTTTATTCAGGTTTTTGCCTACTTCTTATCCTGTTGTTTGCTGTTCTTTTTTGTTGTCACACTCCGTTTGACTCCAATCATTGCTGTTTTTAATTGCTGTCTGAGCAACTTGTGTGAGGCCTTAATTTTCCCCCATGTGGCTACTTCATTACAGAGCAACAACACAAATAAACACACGTAAGCAATGATCCCTGCTGCACATTGAATATTGGACAAATGCTTTTATGTCTTCGGTCTGTGATTCATAAATGTGAAAGAAAACATGATGCATACATGAGAACCTCATGTTTCACAGGTCAAATATGAATCATGGTCTCCATGGAAAAAGCACATGACTAAGAAATGATGCATTAAATAGAGCTTACAATAATACATAAAATACATTGAATAGAGCATGATATAAATGCATGGAAAGGGGTTAAAACAAAATTAAGCTTCAACTCATCTAGAAAGCCATACTTTTCTAGAGAGTGTAATGTATATAGTGCTTCACTTGTGTAGATTGAATTTTTCATATGAACATGTGTGGACATTTATAAAAAGAATTGGTTAGTGGGGGAGCCTGCTTTTTAACATTCTCAATGAAGAGTTTGAAAATCTTAAGTTTTCTGGTGTTTTTTTTATTAAAGTCTCCAATCTATCTTTAAAAGTTGACTTGATGCAAGCAGAGAGAAACAAGGTAAACTTCATACACCTTCCTCATATTTCTCCCCTGAATATGTGTCCATCTCTGAACTCCTCACAGCATAAGGTATTGACTTGGTTTTTGTTTTGTTTTTGTTTTTCTTTTTCTTGGCTTGTTGAGCTGCTGTTTGTGGATCCTGGAAGAGCAGACTGCCCACACACTGGATATTTATAAGCCCACAAATCACTAAAACCACAGGAATTTACCCTATGATTTCCTCTGCTCAACCTCCTGCCATGAAGATCACCAAGAAGCCTCATAGTCCAGCATTTTCCATTGTGCAGCATTCCTCGCTTTCTTGCCATATTAAGCCTTACCATTCTCTTCTCCTTCTTTTAAATCATTTCAGTCTTGTATTCAATGTAATTCTTTACTTTTCTACCCCTACCTGTATGTATTAATATCACCATCAATGCGCTCTGTCCTGCATGAGTCACAGGTCCTGGCTTGACTGACTCACAGGTGTTTGAGATCAGAACAAGTGATTTCAGAGCTTCGGTATAATACATTTAGCAGCATCTGTAGTGACTGAAAAGAATAGAAATAAAAGGTCTCATTCTCATTGTTCTCCCTGCTTGTAGCCACTTTCAGCTCTCCTCTCTAAAATACCGCGTGTGATTCATTACTCATTTGCAGAGTTGCAGGCATATATAGCCACAGTACTGTCAATTTCTTGCGTAGGAGTTGTCAACATTTTTCAGATTGCCTGTGCATTACTAAATGTCTCTGTAAGTTATTGACATTGCACAAGTCTTGAACACCCATCAGACATAACATTATGCCCAGCAATAGCACTGTCTGGTCTGTAGCTACGCAGACAAAATGTCATCTTTCTTTTAACACTAGGATAATTTTCCTGACTAGATTAGGGTCCTAATCTGGACCCTAATCAAGGTCCAGATTAGGGTACTGGACCTTGACTGTTGAGTTGGACCGCAGGAGCCAGACTCTACTCCAAACATGCATCAATTGGCCCTATTGGTGGATCAATTCTGTTGGGTCCTTTTTAATAATTTTTCATAGCTTTTGACAGGGAATTGATATATTGGACTATCAAAGATAGGTTGTCAACAACATCATATAGATGCTTCTATTTAGGCGAGGTAATGTATTAAATATATTATCTTTTATGTGCCAGTAAGAGGCAATAATACAATCAAAATGATGACATTTTGCTTTTGAAGAAATCAGGCCAAAGTGAGATGGATGTGGGGAAAAGAAAAGCACAAAGCTGTCCACTCTTGTTGTGGTTTTGAACACAGAAATCACTGCAAGAAGCTTACTTCTGCTTAATTGTTTCCAGTTCCCATGGACTCCCCCTCAGTTCTTAAGTCTTTCTGTATATGGACGGGTGGTGCAAACACAGCTGTTTCACAGAACATTTGTGTTATTGTGAATGGGGCCCAAGACCTGGAAAACATGAAAGATAAATGTGTTGTCAGGTCTTTGAAACCAAGAAACTTTTTTTTGTACTTTTGTAACTGAAAAAGGCAAGTGCCATCAGGAAATTCTGATGGACTTCAAGGACAGTTTTGGTTTTCCAATGCCAATTTCTCCTAAATCTCTTCTTGTATTTGTTTGTTGTGAGTTGCCTTGTTCAGTTGACGCTATATGAACTCTTCTGAAAAGGTTTGGACCTCAAGGTTTGACCATGATCGATTTGCATCTCCCCAACTTCTATGGTCTCGTTGTGGGTTGAAAACAGTAAGCCAATCAAAATGCTTGCATGAAATACCTGGCCAGGTCTGGCTCTTACCATCCCTAATTTGATACCAAAAAATGGAGAAGAACTGCACAGAATCTGCAAATGAAGATAAATCTGGCTGGGAGTGATTGATGATTTGAGACAATTACTTTCTAGTGGTTCTCCATTAGTTATAACTCTGCTTTGCTTTTGGCTGAACTCAAATCAGTCTTTGGACCTTAAATGTGTCAATGACTCTTGTTACACATGGACCTTTTGGAAGTTCAGTATTGGTTTTCGTATTGGATCGCTTTTGTTGGTCCTGACTTCATCAGCCTTTGGCAGACTTCGGTGCAGTCTCTGACCACGTCCTCAAAAAATCTTAACTCTTAGAGTTAAGATAAGTATAGCAAAAGTATATATGCTTTATATATTTATATAAACCATATAGGTTTATATGCTTTATATATGAAGCATATAAACTTCACATCCCTTCCCTTAATAATTGTTTATTTCAGTTTCAACATATCAACCTACATGGATGTTCATTTGTGGCTTAATATATCCTACTAAATGACATCTGTCATTATAGGGTAAAGAACATGCATTTTTTCACTTGTCAATGATCGATGTTATGACTGCTGATGTCCAAGCTTTCCTACTTGGTCATATTGACTAGACTTTAGCTATTTCACCATAGAGGAAATTCAGACAAACTAGCTTTTTTTCCACTGCTTCCATTTATTTAAAAAGGAAAGTTCATCCTGCGATGCTATTTCAGCCAGAAAAATGCTTCCTCTTTCATATCAGTCTGCCACAAGCAAGTTAAAGTGGGAAATAAGCTGTCAACAATTTGAAGGCTGGTATAATTGAACACCACATGTCTCCAGTGAGGACAGGATGTCTCTAAAGTATGCTTAGAAATATGTGGGTGACACAGGTATTGCTTATTAGGCAATGTGATTAATCCCAGTATCAACATGTGTGCTGATGCTTGTCAGAGGGGAATTGTGTGGGATGGGGGCTATGACTCCCTGTGCCTCTCTTGTCACCTGGTAATTATCACCTGTGATAGGATTTCGTGATTGAGCTCTTTTGGTTGAGACTAGAAAAATTAAGCCATGCAGGAATATGAGCTCTCCAGGCCAGCGTGTTACTTGACACCTTTTTTTTGTGTGTGTGTTTTATTGTCTCATTCCCCCACCTGTTTGCATTTTTTCCCCTTTTCGTAAGCCTTTTATTCACTCTTTTCTCAGAAGCCTTTTTCCATTTTTTTCACCCAGGAGTCACATTTGGCTAGAAGTTTGGAAAAGTAGTCATGGTGCATCCTTTTCTTCTCTTCCTGTCGGTCTATGATGGCTCAGCTGAATTATTGACATACCAGAAAGGGCAAACTACCTCAAATGGCCCTTCCAGGGTCTTACTGAAGGGGAAAAAAGCATATAATTCAGGTTACACATGCCTTAAAAATAACCTCAAGTAAACACACCAAAGTGTGACAGTGTAGCAGAAATTTTAAGCATGATTGTATATGTACATGTTCAAATGTCTTTATTAAAACTGAAACACAGCAGTTATTCTTTCTTGTGGCTTGTGCTAAGCCAACCTAACATATTGATTAAAATGGATACCATAACATTATCTATGATGTATATTATATTTTATTTAAATACTTAATCAGATCCATAGAACAAACCCCAGTTTAGGTGTAGTGTTTGATGGTTGTTTAGCAAACTGTTATTACTGTTTCAACTTTACTCCTTTTAATATAAAACAAGTATATCAAGCAAATGTTGATTGGTCATCTGTCTATATAGCTGGTCTTCAGTTAGTTTTTCACAAGTAGAATTTGTGTTCGAACATCTGAATTATTTTTTTGGAATTGATGGAAGATCGTATCTTTAATGATTATCCTTCATTATAAAAAATGTATGATTCAAAGTTTTTGCAGCTGAGTCTGTAACTATTTAAAACATTGCAAGTATGTAAATGGTCTGTATTAAAATGGCACAATCTTAATAAAATGTAGATATTCAAGTCTGAAAGTGCAGAATTTGGAAATAGAAAAGCTTTAGGAATGTTAAAAAAAATCAAAACATTTTCATATTTGTAAATACTTATTTTGGTAAGAAATCATCTTAAAACTCATTATAAATTGTTTCTCTGGGATGCCAGCAACTAAGCACATTTTAATTGGATCCCTCAGTCATACAATAGTTTAAGCTGTTGATTGAAATTTTCTGGTTGGTTAGTTCTGTAGTAAAACAATAAATCAAAACAAAAGTATCTACTGCTTGATGTCTGGGTTCAAATTTCCGTTTCCAAACTGAGTATAACTAAATTTGATAAATCTGCTTCTCGAGTCTCTCTTTACATGTCTGCCTGGCTAATTTGCTTTTTTTTCTTCCTAGTGTGGCAGTCACCCGTTCCAAAGACATGCCTTCATTTGGCCCCCCTATCCCAGAGGGCGTGACCTTTCCAAAGTCATCAGTCTTCCGGGAGTTCCTGCTTGCCAAAGTGATCAATGCCGAAAATGCTGCTCACAAATCACATAAGTTTCGTGCCATGGCCACCCGAACGCGCCAAGAGTACCTGCGGGACCTGGCAGAGCGCCACACCACCAGCACTCCGATTGATCCCTCTGGAAAGTTTCCTTTCATTTCTTTGGCTCATAAAAAGAAAGAGAAGACCCGGCCTTATGAAGGAGTGGAGCTGCGCAGTCTCGGAGCGGTGACCTGGCCGGTTTACGCTGAGGATCATGGGAACGGAGGGGAAATCGAGGCCCTGTTGGCTATTTCCAATGACTTCATGATCCTGTTGGACCAGGAGGCCAAAGCTGTGGTGTTCAACTGTGCCACTAAGGATGTGATTGGTTGGACTCTCAGCAGTCCTGCTTCTTTAAAGATTTTCTATGAGCGAGGAGAAAGTGCGTCTCTCAGGAGCATCAGTAATAATACAGAGGATTTCAAAGAAGTGGTCAAACGTCTAGAGGTAAGAGGACTCAGACCTACACCATTCTAGAATATTTACTTAATCCCAAAGGGAAATTAAATGCTGTTGTAACTCAATATACGTGTTTGATGGTGATAACATGCTTTGAGGAAGGGAAACAGTCCTCATGATGAAAATTGGATCAAATTCACTTTTATTTAAATACCAAAAATGCTTTTCCCACTTACCTGACCTACTCACAGGCTCTCCTACTATTCAATGATGGCATTTTTTATTTTCGCATGACAGCCTGCAGTCTCTTCATGTGTTTCACTTTATTGAGGGGAGTTTCAGAAACACCTCTGGACAACATTCTGCTAATGGCTCATACACCTACACATACAGTGAAGTGGATGGTTGTTCGTTCTTAGCTGTTTCCATGGAAACTGGCTGGGGGAAAAAGGTGTTTTCTTATGTAATCAGTGGAGCTTTAAAAATCATTCAGTGTTGCCTTTTGGTTTTGAAAGGTATAAATGCATGCGTGTTTACGCATGTTAATTTTTTTTTTTTCTCATGATGTATTTATGTAAATTGTATTTTTGTACTCTTGCATACCAATAAATTTCAACAAAAGTCTAATTATTAATTATCAAATATTGATTTGTATGCAACTGGCTTTTGATTAAAAAGAGAAGGTGATCAAACTTTAATTATTTTTCTACTTTTTGTTTCTACCCTTATGCCTTTCATATTTTTCACTTTTTTCTAATACTCTTCATTGCCCCTATTAACACTGAAATGTTCGACTGCAGTAACTTTTTATTTTAGGCACTTTTCAGTGAAGCTTAACTTCTTTGGTGAGACAGAAAGATGCAGAGGTGCCTTAAAGCCCGAAGATGCATCATTATAAGAAAATAAATGGGATATATGTAGTGAGTAACCATAAGGAGGAGTTATTTGTGAATTAGACTTGCTTTCACAGATCCACTGTGAGCTAACTCATCAGTGGAGTTTTTTTCCCAAGTGTTCCCATTTTCAGCCCTTCAGATGAAGCATAGTTTCTTCTCAGCCCTCTTCTATCCTCACCTGAACAATGGGAGACACATGATAAAACAAAAGTTCAAGGGAGTTTCTCTCTTGTAACTTGTCTTTGTCTCCATGCAGACTCGGATTTCACCAAAAGAAAGAACTTTCCGTCTTGGGTGTCATTTGTTGAGTGCAAATCAATTCAGAAACCTGTGTGTGTGATGTAGCTGCATATTTTGTGCCCTAAACTCTCTTGGGCCTCACGTGTATCCCCTAAAATCTTTCAGCTTCAGTAGAACCATGTTTGCAGAGACACAGAAATAAACTCACAGTTACAAACAGAGGCAGTCCTTCCAGCTTTCCTAAACGGATATTAATTCAACTTGGAAAAGGACATCTTGACCTGTGATCACTTGATGTTTCTAATTCTCTCTCTGCCCTCAATCTGTCCAGTTTCTAACTAAGGGCTGTGAGACATCAGAGATGACTCTTCGGCGAAACGGTCTGGGACAGCTTGGCTTCCACGTCAACTACGAAGGCATTGTGGCAGAGGTATTGTTCATAACATAAATGTTTTATTTTGCACATATGGTCATGATTTAGGTGTTTTTACTTATGTCTAAGTAACTTTCATATTACTACCTATATGAGACAGCAAATCAAAGTGTTTAGTGCCATAGGAAGCAGTTTGACACAAAAATCTATTACCTGCTTTTCCTAAGGAAAGTGTAAGTTGGCACCGGGTTATTAAATATACCCTGTTGAATATTTTACATAGGCTAAAAATATCTATCCTAAGCATATGCAGTAAAATAATGCACTAAACTTAAACAAAATTTAATCAGTGCATGTTTAACTCTGTTTTTGATGCAACTTACTTATAATTTGGCTGACTGGGTATGAGACTGCAATAGTCAATAGTCTCTCTTTTATTGTAAATAGTGATTAATACTCAGACAGTTGGATAATCCCTGGATTTTTATAAATACAATGATTTAGGCTTTTTAAAAATGTTTTTCAAATCTTCTCCAGTTTTAAAAGCCAAAAAAGCCAATCTCAATATTTGAATTGTATCTGTTTATGTGATTTTTTTGATTAGAGACTCTAAAGTTAGAGTAACCAAACCCTATAAAAATGTCGACGCTTCAATGAGACTTTATTGTTCACAGGTGGAGCCGTACGGATATGCTTGGCAGGCGGGACTCCGTCAGGGCAGCCGATTGGTCGAAATCTGCAAAGTCGCTGTTGCGACTCTGACCCATGAGCAGATGATTGACCTCCTCAGAAATTCAGTGACAGTCCGTGTTGTCATCATCCCACCACATGATGACGCCACTCCACGCAGGTAAGTGGAAGTGAATATATGTAAACAAACTCACTTTGACACCAGCTATTCTGTGAATAGTGGTTTTGAGGCTGTATGTTTAGTATTTGGCATCACTGTGTTAAGTTTTAGAGTAGAAGGTGTTCCTTATAGGCAAAATAATTGAAATCTGACTGGACAAAAACAAATGCTTTTCAAGCCTAATTTAAATTAGCTTCAGAATTGCTTCCACATGGTTTAACTTAATGTCTGAACTTCTTACAGGCTAATAAAAGCAATCTACTTTTACAGATGCAGTTCATGAGTGCATCGGGACTCGAATCACTTTAATGTGCAAATTGTAAAAGCTCAGGCTTTGAGGCAGTAGAACAAATGTGACCTTTTATTTGTGTCATTCAATATTCCCAAATCCCAAAGCCACGTGAATGATGAGGAACGTTTTAACTTAACCCGTTTGTCCCCGTCTTTGCAGGGGCTGCTCCGAGCTCTACCGAGTCCCGGTGTCTGAATACAAAGGCAGCAGCACAGACAGCGGCTCCTTTGAGTACAAGTTCCCATTCCGCAGCAACAACAACAAGTGGCAGAGGACGTCCAGCAGCCCTCAGCAGTCCCTGACCGCTTCACCGCAGCCCCACACCCCCAACCGAGCCATCAGCCTGGGCAGCTCAGTGGGGAAGACCCTGTCTGCTGAGAGGCTGGAGAGAGGCGCCGCCATTCCACGCAGCGTTAGCAGCGACGGGCGACCTCTGGACTCCAAGAGGTCAGATCTGTTTAAATATGTATTGATAGAAATACATAAATATTGAGAGAGGGTTTGAAATGCTTTTTTTTTCTTCTGGAAAGTATGGAATATTTGATACAGTAAAAGATGTAAATGAACAAATAATTTCTTTTTAAATAAGTGTTCTTCCTTTAGTGTACGCTTGATCATTTGTAACAAACATACATCCTGTCTGATTTACTTTTTTTCTTCTTCCCATTAACCGATTAATAATTGGAGAAAAAAAATGTGCTTAATAGGATACTTATTTATTTATTTATTTGTACTGAATTTTAACCAGGTGAAGCTAAAGCTATGACACTAGAGGAGTCCTGGGTAGAACATAAATATAGGAAAACCTTTTTTAAACGTGAAACTGTATATATTTTTATACAGCTTTGGCTTAACTACTGATATGAGTGTGTTCTTCTTTCAGCAAATGACCTTTTTTAGCATTTGTATACTCCAGTTACTAATTAATTGATTGCTAAATTAGTCGACGTCTGGAGGTAGCATGTACTGTATTTACTCTGGCATGTTTTTTAGTTTTTCCGTTCACTGTTGTTATTTCTCATTTCCAAAGTGTGTCTCCATACTTGTGTGTGTTGCAGAATGTCTCCTGGCAGTGAGAGCTACAGCCTGGCCTCTTCGCTGGCGTTGGGGCGTTCGCCTCATAACCGCAGCTCTCCCAGCAACCTGTCTTGTTCCAGTGAGGCCTCTGGAAGCTCTGCTCACTGGAGGCAGAAGTCCATGCCTGAGCAGTAAGAACGAATGTGTCATACCCAAACTCAACATTTGTATCCTGTAAACCTTTAACTTGCCCTGAGGCACTCACTTTGTCCTGATTATTCATTCTATGTTTATTTTAGTGACATAAACATGAAAACATGAGAAGTGCAATCATCACTTTTCATATTTAGAGGACATTGAATATATAGACTTTGGCATTTCAGCCCACAGAAGTAAATTACGTTGAAAATACAGTATATTTGTCAGACAGTTGTAATATTTCAAAGTAAGGTGCTCTCACTTTACTTCCACCCACTGAAGCCCTGAGGCAAGTTTTCATTATGTCTTCCTGTCTTTTCTTGCTCTGCATCTTTAATCACTTGTAACAAGTTTAAAAAGTATTGCCTCAGTTTTAGTGTGATTTTCTGTTTTGGCAGGTTTGTGAGCAGCCGACATTCTCCCATGTCGTCAGAGAGACGAGAGGCGGCTGGAGAGGGCGGATCGAGTGGGAAATCCACCCCCAACTGGTCGAGAATGGAGGAAGGCGGAGGTGAACGAGGGTCAACAGGTGAAGTATTCCAGGGTGTCCATGCATCCTTAGAAAGACTTAAATTAATGTATCTAAAATTAAAGCCTTAAAATGTCTTAAGTTTGTTTAAAAAGTGCAATTTGGCCTTAAATGCGTCAATTACATGTCTTAAATTTGTGGTGTATCTTGTGAGACTTTTCTGTCAGGCAAATGTTTGAATCACCTATAAACATAATCATTGCGTTCTGTGACAGAAGGTGATTGCAGCTACTGCTAACTAGGTGCTAATTTACCCTAGCTAGCTTGTTAGCTAGGGCAAAGTGCATATTTACTGCCTGTTGACTGGATGACATTCGCCATTGTCTTACGTTGCCAAGCTATACAATGTTACATTTATTCTGTGCTTAAAAAGACCAAAACCACTATTATTTAAAATATGCATTTTGCTTTTGTGCAATTCTGTTTGCTAATGGTCTTTAAAATGGTCTTAAAAAGTCTTGAGTTTGTGTTGGTGAAACCTGCAGAAATCCCATATTCAATAATTCACGTTATTGAAAACTAGCTCAAATGTGCGGAGTCTCCCTCTGGTTCTGTTTGCTGTTAAAAATATCTGAATGCAAATATATGCAAATGGTAATTTTAAACATGCAAAGAGTGGGTGCAGATGATGTATGCAATGGAGGAGGAGACGGCACACGAAAGAAATCCTCCATATTTATCTGTGCTTTAAAACCCTTTGAACTGACAGGTACCGTGAGGAGTATGTGAATAGTGATTACATAAGCTGTAACTCTGACAGCAGCCTTTCTTAACCCTCCCATCGCCCTTCTCATTCCTCCTCCCATTCCCCTGCAAGTTGTGAATTATAAAGCCTTTACAGACGTCTTAATGTCTCTCCAAACAAAAAAGGTGGATGTGTAATAAAATCAGCCAGAAAAAATGAGATTTTTTTTTGTTGTTCAATTGTAAGAGTGAATGGATTTTCGTCTCATACACTCCTTTCTATTCTAAAGCTTATTAAAGGGGAAGCAGAGGAGAAGCGGAAGACACATCTGTCTTGTCAACACACCATCATTGTGTGCCTTTCCTTCCCTCCCTGCTTCCTGTCTGTCCCTCATTTTCCGTTGCTTCTCGTTTTCCTCTCATTCGTCCTTTAATTCTCCATTGCAAGAATTCTCCCATCCACTTTTTAAAAGCTTTCTCTTTTTATTCTAGCTATGTTTATGCATTCCCCAAAGTCTGCCTTTCTCTTCTGATTCCAAGCAGAATGTTGCTTTTGATTTTTGACCAATTTAGTTTCAGCCATGTCCTCAACCTGTTGCTGACCACCACAATCATAGTTGAAGGCCTCACTCTTTCATTTTGTGGTTGTTTATAGCATTTATGTCATGATTGGTTAGGGAGGAACGATCCGTACTGGGGCAGCTGAGCTTAAGTCAGCCAAGATTCCAGCCTTCAAAAAGCCCTCTCTGTTGTGGTGTGGTTTAGAGTTCTGTCTTTTCCTTTTCCTCCCATTTTTAACTCCTGACCCTCTAGCTTTCAGCAAGAATGATGTGGCCAGGCTCTGTCCAGAAATATCAGAAGTCACACAAAGTGCACTTCGTTCATTTCAACATTTTGTCTTGCTACAACCATACATTTCAGTGAATTTTTGTGTGATTTTAATGATAGATCAACATAAATTAATGCATAATTGTAAAGGGTTAAGGAAAAGGATAATGTTTATCAAATTAGCTAAAAATCTGAAAAGTGTGGTGTACATGAGAGGACGCCTTGTAAAGCCACCATTTGGTCTTTTGGAGTATGTTTCTACCTGTTGGGCTGGGCAATATAACAAATATATTTGTTGTATTATGCTTTGCTTTAGCAACGATTCTGTGCTACTTTGTGTTTATCACTATAAAATAGCTGGAGGTTTAAGGTTGTAGTATAAAGAAATGTGAAACGGTTCAAGGGACACTGTAAACATACTTCTTATCTTGTTTAGATGATTCATCAAGTAGAACATTTTTATTTATTGGAAAGTTTTAAATACTAAAGTGCGTAGTTTGGCTTATCTAAAGCAAGTTTAAATCAGTCGCGATTTACAGTATACTAGATATAAATCCACAGGAACTCTAACAATCCGGCTTACACCCAGCTCTAATTAGTGCAGAGAGCCCGTGGGCTGCAGTGCAACCGTACAAAGTAATAAATATTCTAAATGAGATAGAAACTACGTTTTTAGATTCATCCCAACAGATGTTATGCTTCCACCCCTAGCTCTCCCCGTGTCTCATGCTGCTGTGCTCATTAACTGCCTGCTCTGTGTATCTTATTGCGTAACAGATAGACAATTACACAATAGTCCCATTTATGTCGAGGTTTACTTCGGGACTCTTTCATGCAGCACATCTTGCCCAGAGCAAGCAAAGCCAGCAGGGGGGATGCATTTTTGTTTGATGTGCGTTGCTTTTGATGACAACTGATCTGGGATTTTGTTAATAGACGATGAAAAGGCGAAATGAAAATAAGAGTGCTGGGTGCTTCCTGGCGGTTTTGTCTCATAATGATCTGTTGAATTATCAGCAGCTTTTCAGTGCTGCAGGGTCTGTCTGCGTGTTTGTCACCAACTCTGGTTTGGTTTGATGTTGTTGCAGAGTCTCCAGCTTCCAAGTCTGGCCAGGGCTACTCTGGAGCGCCTCGCATCCAGAGGCAGGAACAAGTCATCCACCTCTCCCCAAAGAAGGGCAGCCAGGTCAGGATGTGAAGCATTCCTCATAAAGTCTCCTGACAGTACAGTTTGTTCCATAAAATGTCAAACTCTTAGTTAATTAAATTAGTACTTATATAACATCTTGTCACAATGGGTCACTCACTTATATAACACCTCATGTTTTTTCTATTAATGGAAACTTAACTGTTTTTATTGGGTGTTTTTGCCCTGGCAGTCAGATGGCCCGTACTCTGGCCACTCCAGCAGTAACACTCTGTCCAGCACCGCTTCCAGTGGGGGCCACAGCGATAGCGATAAATGGTACGACTTGGGGACCGGCGGCGGCTCCAGTGGCGACCAGGGCGAGCCTGAACCAAACGGCCTGGGCGGAGGAGGCTACCTCCAGGGAGCCTCGGCTGACAGCGGCATCGACACCGGCTCTTATGGAGCCTCGCATCATTCCCACCCCCACTCCCACCATGGCAGCACCACCTCTCTGCTGGCCCCCAGTGGGAGCAGAGAGAGCAGGGAGCGCTCTTCGTCTCCGTGGCACAGTCCGACCGAGGGAGGACGTAGGATGCTGGAGAGGTCGCCTGCTGCTGCCGAGTCTCCGGGGCTTCCGTCAGAAAGGAGCCATGAGTCCGTGGGTCGAAGCCCACCAACTCATCTCCTGGTTAGAGACAGCAGCACTTTCAGCCTGGGTGATGGTGGATCGCATTCGAGGTCAGTTTGAGCAAGATGTAGAGGTTCATATCAGTCAGAATATTATTGAACTGATTTTAATTCAAAAAGTCAGATTGTCTTCGAAAGAAAAGGGACGCTCTACATCAGTCTGTGTAGTTTTCTAATATATTTGTCACAGGTCTGACTCACCAAAATTTACCCTGAGCATATTGCAAGATGCACCTGTATGGAGCTAAATTATGGCCATAAGGTTTTCAAACTAAAGTAAGAAATTAAAACTGGAAAAAATAAACGGAATCTGAAATCAGAAATGTTGACACAGAAATAAAAAAATTAACATTGGGACAAAGAAAATTTTGAAACAAAAAAATTTAAGTAGAAAAGATTTGATTCTGAAAAGAAAAAGATCAAAACTACTTTTCAGATGTAACTTTTTTTCAGCCTATTTTTTTGGTGAAGCTTTAGTCAAGAATAAGAAGCTGGAGGAAAGATGAGGAGAAAAGTGGAAAAAAAAAACAACTACCGGTAATACTTTTAATAATCATAAAAGGTGATTTGGTCTCAATCATTATCATAAGATATATGTTAAAATACTGTATTAACATGTCAAATTTACCAGGCTGCTTTGCTGATTATCAGAAGGCAAGAGGCAGCATTTATGCTAAACAAATGTAATAATTATTGAATAGTGAATAAATGTGATCAAAACATTCAAATAGATGATTTTTCTTGACATTTTGTAGCCCAGAAGCTAATGCTATAGGGGGATATAACATGGAAAAGTTTGGGAGGCTCTGATTTAGCAAATGTTTTTCTATAAACCTGAAAGGAAGCGTTGCTATTCAAACACTTCAAAGACAGCGAGAATAAGTAAATATTTGTTAAAATGGAGTACTCCTTTCCTTGTGTTTCATAATTATGTGATACTCTGCATCAGTCACATAAAATCACACTGAAAAACAATGAAGTGATTTATGACTCATAAGATGACAAAATTAGAAAAATGTCTGAATGCTTTTATAAGGAACTGTATGTGATGTAACAGTACATTGTGTTAAAACTTCCACCATCATGTCATGTTAATCAATTTTTTCCATATCATGTCTTTTGGTGTTTGACACAACATGGAAATCCATCTTGATCCTCCTTCCCCTACACAGATAAAACTGGTCTGAACCTCAGCTTATGCCAGCACAACTAGCTCAATCTGTCTGTGTTTGGCAGACGACCCGCATTCCTCAGATCTCCATTCATGCAGTTCTGAGCTGACTCTTCTCCACTTTACAAAGAATCAAAACAAGAGAATAGGATAACTGAAGTGGTAGGAAAATAAATCCTGTGACTTGGGACTTGGTTATGAATTTTAGACCAACAAAAAAATCCATCGGAGAGAAAAGAAATTCACTGTTTGGTTGAACTAGTTCTGAAATACAGCCCGACTTTTTCGTACTCTGAATAATAATTCTTGCACACGTTTTGGGCCTGGTTAAGCTGGTAGACACATGATCCAGCCAGAGGCCGAGGTAACAATCTAAAGCAGATGGCAAAACACAAACTGTGTGTTGTTTTAAAGTCATAAACTCACTTGGCCTATTTTGTAGTTGCTTTTTTATGTTTTCACTGCTTTTTATTACTTCCGATATTTATGGACACAGTCGGCTCCTATCTGCTTACAAGCAGCCAAAGCAAACATTTTGTGTAATAACTTTAAGATGCCACTTGTAGACATACAGTTATAAAAAGCAACATATATATTTAGCTTTTATTAAAAAACACATAAAAGTTTCACCTCTTTACCTAAATTCAGCTTTGATTTTTGAATTTGACTCTTTTATTTTATAACTTGTAACCTCAGTACGTGCCTCACCCCTGCAGCGTGATTCCTGTTCTCATTACTTATGCCAAAATGTCTTTACCCAAACAGATCACATAACAGACCTCCTTCTCTGCAAGACTTTTGCTGGAAACCAAGCATAAAGAGTAATTTTAATTCCCTCTTATCTTTCCACATTAGGCCTCAGGAAATGTGGAACACATGTCCTACTTTTCAAAGCTGAGCTCGCGTCTCAAGCTGAGGCGAGCTCCTATGTCCGGCTCTTCCTGTTAGAGCAAGTTTATTTCATCGTCCAGACAGAGTTACACTATAGTTGTTTACCATCAGTTATGGAGGGTCAGAGAAGGAGGTAGCCAAGATAAATTTGGCTGCTGCTAATATGTTTAAGCAATAAGTACATCATGTGCTTCTTCACATTTACTTGTGCTTGTTATAGAGGTTACATGTGATAAATCAGCGCAAAGTGACACATATTTATAGGAATAGGGATACTGGGTTTAAAATAGGGGTGAGCATTTATTGTATCACTTATCATTTAGAAATGGTAAACCATCCAATCATCTATTGGATAAATTCTAATTAATGATGGTTTTAAAAAAAAAAACAAAAAAAACTAAAACTGTCTGTATTATCCATAGTTCATATTTTTCTGTTTTTCTCCACTGTTTGTCCAAAAAAGGTGATTAAATGAATATCAAAACATTTGAAAATAGGATTTAATGCAGTTACTGTGTGCAGGTTAGTGATACAAATCACACTTTTTTTTTTATGTGACTGATATCCCAAAGAAGTATGCTTTTCAAGACCAGTAGTTTTGTTTGTGGGGTTACCACCACCATGCAGTCATAGCCATACAGTTACCTAAAAAAGTAATACTTTGTATCATCACTTTTACAAAAGCTCCACAAAATATCGGGATAAAAAATTTAAGCCCATATCGCTCCCACCCTTAGTTTAAAATATTTTTTTATTGATACTTTTTTTTAAGTGTGGGACATATTTATATCCAGCCCTATTGAGGCTGTTGCTGTAAGTGTCTTGCTACTAATGAATATTATTTACTAATAATATTTGATTTTGGTTTGAGTAAAACATTTACTCCTTGTTCTCTCCTCACTGAGATAATTGTAAGATAAAAATCGCTATGCATCATCGGTATCTCATTTCCTTGATTTCTCCTCAGGCACTCTGGCCACAGCTCACCCAGGGAGGAGTCATCGTCTTCAGCCACCTCCCCTTCATCTCAGTCTTCAGTCTCTCCCGGGCCAAAGACCTTCTACCCCCGTCAGGGAGCCCAGTCCAAGTATCTGATTGGCTGGAGGAAGCCTGGCTCCACCATCAACTCTGTGGACTTTGGAGACACACGGAAGTAAGGAAGAGCGGAAGAGAATGAGCAAACATTACAGCAAATCTTTAACAGTGTTTTCTGAGAGTAAAGTTTGATGAAACTAGAGCAGGGTTCTGTTAAAAATGTAAATATTACCATATATTTGTCTTTTTATTTCATATTTTGTTGTAGTTTCTCCTATACCTCTTTATTATTCTTTTTTACATTTTCTAATGTCTAATCAGAATTCATTCATTAATGACATATCTGTTGCTTTATTGCCTCCTTGTGGCTGAGGATTGTACAGCAGGAACTTTATTTTGTTACACGAATGTCATGTTTTCTATTTCTCTTATTTACTTTATGCTTTCAGGAAATCTCCAGGTGAAAGTGGAGATGTGGCCCCCACCCCGGCAGCGAGACCATCACTTAGAGACATGCACTCCCCCCAGAGTCATGCTAAATCTACTGTGGAGGAAGATATTAAGAGACACCCTGCTCATGACACTCCACCCCCACCAAGAAAACACAAGGAAAAGGTAACTTTGTACAGAAACAGATAGGGAACAAAAGTAAGATTTAAATGATCTCATCCCCACTCTTATCCTTCGATCCGACTCAGCATGGACAGAAGTCGCCTCCAAGCCAGCCGCTCAGCCGTCGCCGCTCGCTGCACCGCACCCTGTCAGACGAGAGCATCTATCGTGGTCAGCGGCTCCCCTCGCTGAGCGACTCGGTCACTGAGCCGGCGCTCGCCACGGACGTCCTCTTCAGCTGCTCCACTCTTCCTCGCTCTCCCACAACTCGCGGCGTGCCCCTCAGGCGGCCTTCCTACAAGCTAGGAGTTAAACTTCATGGTAAGAAGGAGAAAGATTTACTTTGTACAGAATACAGGTGTTTAAAATCCTTTAAGATACTTTAATTCTGTATGAAGTTCTTGAAACTGATATTCAAACAGCACAGTTTTGCAATGAAGTCCAATCTAACATTTAATTAAAAGCCTAAATTTGGAAAAATGTTATCTATAGTTTAAACCAGATATTTTCATGCACCTAATAAAATGACATCTACACACATTTTCTCACTATCTGAAAGTAAACCAGACCAAATTTCACTTGTTTTAGGTTAGTTAGAATTACCAAAATTATTTGCTAGATGCCACAAAACAAAGTGGTTTTTGTATTTTTCTCAGACCGGTCAGATGTGGAGGGTGTGTGCGAGAGAGACATTTCAAAACATTAAATTTTAGTTTTCATTGTCCTTGCTGTAGGATGTAGAGTTCTGGAAAAGTTTGAAAACTTACCTTGAAAATGCTTAAAAAGCTTGAATTTTCCTTAAAAAAAGTATAACATGATTCTTTATTTCTTTTTCTTTCTGTGACAACATTTTTGTCCCTCTTACAGAAGAATATGTATAATTACGTGACTATTCTTAATCTGAAGCTTTTCCATATGAACAGTAATAAGACATTAAAGTTGTTTAACATTTAAAAAGAAAAAGAACAACTTGAATTCCAGGGAAATATGAATGTGGAAATGCTGCCCCCTCTTGACTCAAAAGGTGAAGTGCTTGATGATGTGAGAGTTGTGCTCTTTTCCATATTAACAGGTGATCTTTCGGCGTCTGACACATCATTGGTGGATTTGGTGGAGCGTCATCGGGGACCCCTCCCTCAGGAGCTGATGCCCCTCCCCTCTTCAGGTAGAGACAGTCCTCTCGAGTGGACTCACCTGGTGGATGTGGCCAGTACCTTCGAGAATGAGAGAAACACACACTACAGTAAAACAAAAAATACTTGTTCTACACCTTAAAGCTAATCAACACACAGACTTCTGTTGATGCAGAATTTAAAATAACTTGGAACTTTTGTCCTTCTCGCCTTCCAGTCCAGAGAAGTTACGTGTTTGGAGATGCAAACCACCGAACCAGTGGAGCATCCAGTCCTCAGCAGCCACACATAGAGCTGCAGCCTGCTCCTCTATCACGACCCTCATCAAGGTTTTTATTTTCAAACACTCTAAAATGTGACAGTTTTCTTCTGCTTAGCAGATTTTTGATTTACAAACCTACTTTCTGGGATGTTTTGCATTTTTCAGTGAGGGTCACATAGGGCTGGAGAGAAAGGTGACTAAACTGGAGGCCATGGTGAAGATGCTACAGGAGGACCTGAAGAAGGTGAGATAAAACTTTTATTACCTGCATTCTGCATCGACTCTACCATTTGAAGTGCCTCTTGGGTGATAACTTGCATTAGTTGTCAGAAAACCTCAGAATAAACTTTCATCAGTTTATTTGTGTAGAAAACAGCAAATATTTGGTATTGACAAATGCTTTAATGTTTCTAGTCTGAGCTAATTTCCCTGATTGTTACTTTTTATATTGAAGAAAATGTTTTCTTTGAATTTCGAACAGGTTTTCACAATTTATAGAAAAAAAAAGTTGAGTTTTCTGACAGGATTATCAAAAGATATTTTTGACTTTTTAGGGACTTAATATTGTAAACAGGATTTCTAAGCAATCTAGAAAAGAATTTTTTTAACATTTATTTTTCAAATCTACATAAATAAGGGTAAAATAGACAATTGAACATAAAAAGTAAAAATAATGTTTCCAGTTTTTATTCTGTAAACTAAAAGATGTTTTGTTTTTTAGCATTTATTTTTAAATTATGTGATTCATTATTGATTTACCACATCATAAACTACAGATAAAGGACACGGTCATACAAAAATCCAAATGGGATTTTTCACAGCTTTTCTTACCTCTAGATTTGCTTAAATTAAGATTTATGATTCTGAAACTAGTTCTGGTTTAGGTACCACACAAAGTTTTAAATCCCCTAATAAAAAGATTACAAATTGACAAAATTTTTCTAAAGAATTTATTTATAGTGTAGAATAATAAGTCCAAGTGTTGATCTCATATGCTATGAAGGAGAATTAATCTAATCTGGATTAGATGCTATAAGACTTTTGAATCTTGTAATTAGATGTCATTGTTTTGTCTAAAATATTACGAACATTTTGAAGCACATATTTCTTGGTTAATTAATTGTTTAGTTGATAATTACTGCTTGGGTAATAAAATAATTTTTTGCACAAGTGGCAGATAGAACGAGCATCACAGTCTTTGTTTGGCTGAACTGAGTCTGTTTTTATGTCCACCCCACCTCAGCCATACAGTTTACTTTTGTTGTACCTTATGGAGGCTTTTTGAAATGTCAACTAAAAAAAATCGGCCCACAAAGCCATTCAGTCAAGCTGTGACTCACTGTCTGCAGGCAGGACATGTTTATATAAACACACACACTCACACACACACAAAAAAAAAACTTCTCCGTCTTAAAGTGTACAGGTGAAGTCAACTTTATTTTCTAAAGCTGGAAATGCAGCTACTTGAAAATGTTGCCCTAAATATAAAATGCTGTTTGTGCGCCTCACTTTGAGCAACGAGGACACATGGTAGTGGCAGCATTATGTTGTAAGGATGACTATATGAGGAAGACTACAACTCTAGAACTACAAGATGGTCTTATTCATGTGTTGGAATGGTCTAGTCAAAGTACATACCTCAATCCAAATAGGAATTTGTGTCAAGACTTGATAATTGACTGAGCTTGAGGAGTGGCTAAGAAGAGCAGAGTTGGTGCAGATGTACCCCAAAAGACTCAGAATCAAAATACATATGCACACCACACTTTTCAGCTTTTTGTTTGTAAAACATTTGGAAAACCATGTACAAAATGTAGAAGAAAAAATGGAGGGCTGCATGAATAGCACTGTACATGTTGGTGAGAAAACTCGATTCCCTACTGCTCTTCCCTGAAGAACTGCTTTAGATTTACTTTCTGACCTTTTCTTCTTGCGCAGGAGCGGGAGGAGAAGTTGCGTCTTCAATCTCAGATCAAGAGGCTCTGGGAGGACAACCAGAGACTTCAGGAGGAGTCCCAAACATCAGCTGCCAAGCTCAAGAAGTTCACAGAGTGGGTCTTCAACACTATTGACATGAACTGACCTCATCTAAACCCCTCACACACGCACACATCGCTCATCTGCACACACACTGTTCGTGAAGAGGCAGAGTGGGATTTACTAGACCGTTTTTACAATCTTCAATTGGTTTGTAATCCCCTCTAAATCATGACTTTCTGTTTAAGTCAGGAGGATGAAATTTGTGGAACTCGTTTCTACTTGTTTGACTCCCCCGATTTTCATTCAGTGGCCAAACAGATCTCCTCCTGTTCCTCAGTTTCAAGATGTTGACTTTCACACTTATTCCAGTGGCCAAAATGGAGAATCTGCTAACATTTGACCTTTTTACTCACCAATTTTCTCATTTTCCTGCTCCCTCTTCTTCTAAAACATTCCTCTGACAAAGCAAACACTGTTTACACCAAATCGAAGACGCCTCAGACACCCCGTCTTAAAAGAAAACCACTGAAACGCCACACAAGTATGTACATAACAGGTCTGCTGCTGCAGCAAACAAATACACACATTATAGATCTGAAGCCACAACAGAGAAGAAAGAAGTTTTAATCTCACGTTAAAGGATTACATTTTTAATATTTTTAGCGTCTAAAATCACTGGACGTCCAGCTTCAGACATGTTTATTTTCCATTTTACTCCTCCTTCGTTCATATCTTTTTTGTATACACCCACACCTGAAAGAGGAGTGTATTAAAAGCCATTGGCAAGCAGTGCCATAGACCAAGACTGATCCTGTGTTAATTGGTCCATCTCAGCTCTACGTGTCTTAAAAGCAATAGGAAGAAGTCCGGACTCCTGGAGTTATTTGAAAAGAAGCTGGATAAACAGAACACCTGATATGGAAAAGGGCAGATTTGCAAGGATTCAAATCTCAGCTGCAAAAAGAGCCTTCATCATTTTCCTCTGAGAAACGGAAAAATAAGGACTCATCCTCCCACTGCCTGAAAATAGAGAGCCGGCAGATTATAAATAACAGAGACAATTACGAGCTGGAACGGTTGGAGTCTTTTTAATCCCAGGTTAATTTATTTCCTTGTATTATAATTCCCATAAATGAGTTGTTCTATTCGTACAGTACAACTGACATCAGTATTTAGTTCTTCAAGACTAATGGTCAATAGTTATATTATTTAAATGGCTTTCTTTCCTAATTCTACCTAAAGCCTGACTATATACTTTTTATTCTGTATTATGTTGTGTTTTGTGGTGCCCAAGCCTGCTGTTGTGTTGCTTACAGTGCCCTCTAGTGGTGACCAGTGAAAAATGTCATAATTTGTAAATGTGCTGCTTATCACTTGTGTTTTATTTTATTTTTTTCCAAATGTTCTTTGATTCAAGGCCACAAAAACTCTTAGAACAGGAATGACAATGAGAAGAATAAGCAGCCAGCATTTAGAGACAATCAGAGGTGGATTTTTATAAAAAAACAAACAAACAAAAAAAGGAGCAGACTTAGTGTGGATGTTTGTGTGCGTGGAGGTTTATTTGTGCATTACATCTACAGTTTTCCTCAGGTTTAAGGGGACAAAATATTGTCGGGAAGTAAATTTGCACATGTTGAAGAAGTATATAACTTTTAAGGATTTGAAATGTGTTGCCATAGTGAGAATGTCCATAAGTCTTACCCAGCCGTGCCTACAACACACTCACTACTTTGTGGTCATTTATTACCAGGCAGAGCAGGGATGTGCCTTTGAAACAGCACCGGGGAGCAGATAAAGAAGGGAAAGCCTCTTGATCTTCATCTGGATACAGTGACACACGTTTCGTTTTGTTTTAAACCACCTTCACAATTTTTGTAGTTTGCTGTTGTGAGGTGTTAAATGTGTCTGGTGTCTGAAAGCAATCAGACAGGTCAGTAACGTGAGACGGCGAGTCTTCACACAAGAGTGTTTGGATATGTGTGCCTTTTATTTGTGGGAAAATTTGAGCTAAAGGACCTTGAAAAGCAAAGTTTAGAAGCCACAAAGCCAGTTAATAAAGAGAGAACTCAAAAGTTTACCCACCCCTGTTAAAATGGATGATTTTTGTGAGACGGAGATAATTTCCAAAGGTATCCCTTCCATGTAATTAAACTAAAAAACTAAATGATTAGGATGGCTGCCATGCCATGGTGGCATTAGTGAGAATTCCCATATACTAATAAATTGATGAAACTGAATTTCAGCATTCTGTCTTTTTAGCAGAATCATCATTACAAAAGTTCTCCATATCTATCAAAGAGTGACAAAATCTCCTGTTCACATTCTGGGACTAATGTGATGCTGTGATTTTTTTATTTTGGGTCAAAACTGAGAAATTTTCTTCACCATCTGAAGAAAAGTAACCCCACCAATGTGTCTCACTGTTGTTTTGTGGCTCAAAAGTTCCAGTTTGGTTTTTATCAGACTATGACAGATCCTCCCACAAGGTTTTAAGGGATTGTTGCTATTGTTGAACGTTTCCTAAAAAGTTGTTTATATCTTGTAATCCTGCTTTTTAGTTTAGACATATAAGGAAAACAGGAGATTCTTGTCACGTGGAGAACATGACCAGCAGCTTGTCTTTTTAATCTCCTGACCGATAACTTTGTATACTTAGATCCATTAGATTAGGGGTGTCCAAAGTGTGGTCTGTGGGCCACATGTTGCCCTTGAAGTGTATGTATGGCCCCTGACCGCAAGTCAAAAATGGTAAGGAATTTTCCCAACAAAATAGAAAACAATTGATCATGCAAGGCAACAGTTGGAAGCCCTTTTTGATATTTAGATCAAAAAGGGCTTCCAATGATATACAGGTTTCATAAAAGTGTAGTTTATTGTAAAACTATAATAAGGGGAAAAAAACGACCAACCTCTGCATTTTCTATTTAAATGTTGTGTCCTGCCTGTAGGTACATTTTGCCACTTTTGACTCCACCGTGTTAAATCTATTCCAGCCTTTCAAGAAACTATTTGAGAACAGAAATGTTATTCATACCTAATCAGACTCAGAGACTAATCTGAGTCTCTGATCAATGGCAGGGGTGACCTCAAGAAGACTGAATGCTGAAACTAAATCAAAAAATAGTATTAGTCCAATTGTTTGCACACTTAAGCAACAAGGTATTAGCAGGGTTTTTTAAAATTAAATTCTTTCTCTTAAGGAGTTATGAAATGCATCACAAGAAGCCGACATTTTAACAGGTGTGTTCTAGAAACGCTTTACTCTCCCAAATATAGTTAGTTATCATCCCCCGTTCTTATAAATGCTGAGTGCATTAAGATGTATAATTGTTGAGGTGAACACCCTGCTGTGTTCGCCACAAATTTCCAGAAACGTGAATGTAGAGTGAAGCGAGCTTAAAGAATTGTGATGTTTTATTATTATAGGTGAAATATTAGTTCAGCTCTGTTGTTTTGCAGAGAGAAGCCAGCAGAGTGGACTCTCTCTGCAGGAGTCTCGGTTCTGTTTTAAGAATCTCTAGTTACACCAGTAGATAATTACAGTTTCATCTGGTTTTAATAGTTTTACAAGCATCTGTAGAAATCAGCCCAGAAGATGTTATTGATCCACTAAGACTTGTTTTCTGTTGAATTCAAACAAATGTTAAGTAACTAATTAAGTTTCTGTACTTTGGAAGAACTGTGGTTTCTGTTTCTGCAATGAAGAATGACAAAGTATATCGTGCAAAGTGTATCTTATACAAAAACTCTTTCTGTAAACTAGTAAAGTTTCTTTTTAATCTGTAAATGTTGTATTAAGTTACAGTTTACTCATAAATTCTGTTTTGTTTTGCTCAACAGGACGGATATTTGAAATGTGAATGTAAAGATGTTTAGAAGGTCCATTTTGTTTTGGAGATCCTTTGCACAGTGTTCACGCGTTTTGGATATAATAAGGGTTAATTTACATTCCAGTGCAGTTTTTTTTTTTTTGTCCAGATGTTTTCGTGCGGCTGCCGTTCAACAAAGGAGGATGCTTAATTTTATTCCCCCTCATAAAACAGGAACCCTACTTTTCTTTAATGCACCACTGACCAGGTGGGGAAAGGAAAGAACAGACGGGATGTTGCACGTTTCGTCGAGATGCTCGTCACGCACAGCTTGCGAGGTCGGCGACTGCAGCAGGAGAGGGAGGATCCGCAGGCTGCGCTGCTGTGTCGTGACGCGCTGCGTTCGCTCCTCTTCCAGGAACAATCTCAGAAAATAAAGCACACAGCATGAAGAGAGGACCAGAAGTTTTACAAGATTGAACAATACTGTTTACATCCCAGATTCACTGTCTTTGTAAGATGTAAAAAAAAAGAAGTATGAGCAAGACATTTGCAGTGATCACAGTATTAAAGTTTCTGAAATAAATAGATGCTCTATCAGCTTGGTGTTCTGTTATTTGTGCTCCTCATACAGTGAGAGCAGCTCACATTCAGTCAGAGGGGGATGGGCCTGTCTTTTCTGTCTCCTGCTCTGGTCTTGTCTGATTGCACCTTGCAGTGAGTAACAACAGAGAGAGAAGTTGAATCTGACCTGTGGAGGCCTCAGGCTCCCACTGTTCTTCTCACTGATTCATCTGATTGGATTTTAACTGCTCCCACTGCCAGGAACAAAATCACTCCACCTGCATTTTCTTCTTCTCTCAGCATGCGGTAGCCACTGCTTAAAGGGAGGGAAGGAACTAACATCATCCAAAAAATATAATCCGTTATCCTCAGTTTGTAAAAGGCTTCTCATTTTCACATGGAAGCAGAAATACAATCATAAAGAACTGGCACCTGCAGCAAGTTTTAATCGCAACATTGTCCATGATTACTGGTACGCCTAAATAACCAAACAACTAAAGGTAACATAGTCACTCTATTGTGCCATAAATTGCAATTTGACCTCTTAAAATTGCCTCCTTTAATGCATCTTCTTATGCATTCAAACATTAAATGCATGGTTCACAATTCATTTTTATTTTACACCACATCAAGATCACTCATGTTCTCTAAAGGTCTATTGTGGCAGAATGTACTGCTAAAACTGTTAAAATATTTTATCTTTATCTGGATTTGATGAGTGCTTCTTAAAATTAAATTTACATATTTTCACCTTGATTTACTTTGACACTACAAATAAAAACTGATATGACTTGATTGTTAAAATGAAATTTAAGCACACAACTCTTTATGTATGTGGCTCTCTGATGTTTAGAGGGCCAAATAAATACCAAGGGCGGGCCAGAGATGTCCTGCGAACCTTGAGTTTGACTTTTGGTATTCAAAAGTAAGACAAAATTTACATTTTGGTCTTGTCTAACCAGAGCATCTTTCACTATTTCCTCTACATGACAAAAACGGACATCCAGAACTGTTGTATGCACTGAGGTTCAGTTTACTAAGAATTAATTCTCAGCAAGAAAAACAAAACGCCATGTAATTAAACTTTGTTTCCTTTTATCCCCCTTCCTTTTTCCTCATAGTGTTGGTAGAATAGATATGGAAGGACATTGTGATTGCAAATAGTTGCACATCATTTGCTGATCCCCCTAGAAAAAAGGTTTTACTTTAAGTAAGACGTTTTTATGACTTTCGTAATGATTCGCTAACAGGATCTGCAGTTGCGACAGTTTATAAACTGAAGCCAACAGGTGGGTGTAACATTATCTCTGTCCACCTGTGGTGATGCACGTGTCTTCTGAGGTTCAGTCACTCCTGGGTCGGTACAGAGAAAGTGTTGAATGATGAATCATCCTACAGGTGGGTGCAGAATCAACTGGACCGTCTTACAAGGGGCTTCAGGTTTGAGGATCCCAAACAGAAGTAACCTGCTTTGCTTTTATGCCTGTTAATTCGCTAATGCAAATCCAGCTTTGGCTTAGCTCCTTTATGACTGATTATCAGTTAAACCATAATCCTATGATCAAGGAGTCAGTGCACCCAGAATTACATGAGCAATCAGCTGAGTTTGACTCTAGTTATAATTAGGATGAAATTAGATTTATGTGATTAAATCTGAATTCAGATCTGATTCATTCGAATTGAATTTGAAGTGTAACGGTTTCTACATGTTCTTGTTTTTACATTTGAATGTCATTTAACTGAATGTAACTGAATAACATGTTTGATTGGAGTCGTCTTTCTGAATAAGCAGGAAGCAAAGTAGATCCTGAGCAAACTTTTGTTTAGATAAAAATGCCAAAGACAGTTTAGAGCAAACATTTTCCTCAACATGAGCTGCAAATCAAACTAGAAACTTTGTTGCTTTCTGCAAAAAAACAATACCAGTAAGTTTTGATGTAATGTTAAACCACAAAATAAGATCATTAGTCTGTTTTGTTTTCATCTGCAGCTGAATTAATCAACACAACATATTGAAACTGTAATTTATACGATTTACGAACATCTAAACCAGCAAAAAAGCAATTTTATTTAAAAAATACTACCTTTTTTTGCATTTTTTTGAAGCTGAATGCAAAAACACCTCATAATGCTTAGATTTCAGCTAATACATTTAATAAGAAGGGAAGCATGACCAGCTCCTTTCTGCTAACTGACTTAAAATAAGTGAAACGTTCCTGTTTACCAGGAGACTGAAGCTACCTCCTCACTCTTTCTTTCCTTTCTCCTGTGTTGCGTGCGGACCCTTAGTGCTTTTATCCCACACACTCCAGCAGCCCACACAAAACGCCTTCATGTCTCTGTGTAACTCTTCGGCTTTCATCAAGCACTCGAGAGCAGAGACCAGAAAAAGTTGAGGTGTTTTGTTCTCCGGTGGCAGAGCCTTGTTGTTTCAGCGTCATTTGAGACGTGAGTCGTCCCTCTGCGGGCTTTAAGACTGCCTGTCGATTTTACACATCATCTGCCAGTCGCCGTCTTGTCTTGTCTTGCAGCAGACGCTCTCAGACACATCTTTGAAATTTCCACAATTGCTTTTATGAATCCATTTACAAAGATGTGGACTGTCTCTTTGGAAAAAAAGAAAACCCATCTAAACATAAAGAATCCACTGTCCTCTGAGCTATATCTTGTCAATAAGTTTTGTGTTTTACCTTGATGTATTGTAATAGATGTTATCAGTGATAATGATCTTATTTTTGTTTCCATTTCCAGCCACACTCAACAGGAAGAAGACCTGAAGGAAGATTGTGGCACACAAGGGATTTTATAAATTTCACGTTTGCTTGAGGGAGAAGGAAACTGCAGAAAACAGCATTTTTAGAAGGTCAAATGTGACACAAGAAGTGTTTCACTACAAGAATGTCATATTGTGATATGCAGTTGAGTAATGGGTTACTACACCCTTTTTCTATTCAGGTGCTTTGTAAACTGGATGGTTTTGTGTATTCCTGGATAGTATCTTTAAAAAAAGATAAAACCACTTAAGGTTTCCTGGTTTGGTCACATTTTAATGCAATTCATTGACATTTTAAGTGATAAACCTGCACATTTAAAAAAAAACCAAAAAACAAACATAAAAGGTGTGCTGTAAATTTATGAAATGTTGGCAAAGTCTTCATCACAAAATGACTGAAGGTCAGTGACATTGGATGGATTGTTTCAGTGGTTTTCTGTGTGAATTAAACGTAATGAACAGTGATGGTATTTTGCCACATAAATCATTTTAAAGGGAGACCAAAGTATTAAATTTTAGTTTCATTTGACCAGGACTCTTTCTTCCAGGTTTGATGTGGTCTCTACTTGATGTGTGGCTGTAAATTTGACATTTAGGTCTTTCTTCTTCTCAATCTTTCATAAAGATAAAATTTGACAGATTCGTAAATAAGGGTTAAGGTTAGGGGTTAGAATATAATAATTTGTCACTTCTTCCCACTTCAATGATGTTTTGCAATGTATTTAATTCTCAAGTCTTTCAGCACAAGCACTTCCAAAACATGCTGTCAAACATGTGCTGTTAGTTGGAAAAGATGAACAAATATGGGACATCCTTCTGGAAGCTTTTTACCACCACTTATCTCACACACACACATTTATACTCTCATAAACCCAGTGGGAACTTCTCTTCCTGTTTACTGATGCTCAATAATTCAGTCCGGAGTGAATGTTATAGCTTCCACCCATGAGCAGATGCAGCGTGTGTCTGTGTGCGTACGCGTCTGCCTGAGCAGATTGGCCCATTAGTATCAATTTTGTTTTTGATGACAGTATCCTCGTAAGTGCAGGCTATCGATTTTTAAGCTTATTTTCTTTCGCTGGTACAGAGCAGATCAGCATGAACATGAGAAAGCAAAAAATAAAAGAGAAACAGCTGGCTGTTTGAAGCCTGCTGCCGCCCCCCACCACCTCACCCTCCTCACTCCCTGTCCCAGTAATGGCTTATTGAATCAGGGCACCAAATATTTTTAGTCTGCAATACCGGTTGAGAAAATAAGCCGCCTGAATCGCAGTAAATGGGCTGTCTGTTGGTATCCTCATTGAGGGACTGGGTTTCACACACAGTATAAACTCTGTTTCTTCCCTCGGTCCATCATTGCATCAGTCGCTTTGATGTGCCTCAGCGCTCGGCCAAAGTCCCCATCAGCTAAGAGTTGTAACTGCAAGGCAAGCAGAGCTGTAAGCTTTGCCCATTTTCAGGATGAAGAATTGGGGAAGATTACTTCCAAACAGAGGGCTAGGTTAAAAAAAGAAAGAAGAAGTGGGTGAAAAGAAAGCCCATGCTTCAGAAATTGTAGCATTTATCAATCATCCTAAAGCACACAAGCTGGTAGCATTCGTTTATGTTTCAGAAATAGCAAATCACATCAGTGCAGAAGCTAAGAAGAGTCATAATTATGTTCATCCTGGCGTCTCAGGATTTTTAGTTAATCGTCATTTTAATTTCAGCATAGCAAGCATGCCTCCCAATCCAGTTATAGTGTATAAGAAATATACTGAAAATCTGTATTTTGTTGTAGTTTTACTGAGAAGTGTAACTTACTAGAAAGCAAACTGCAAAACTACAGGAACTATAAGGCTGCAAATATGGAGGTCAGAACCCCACAGCATCAGTAGAAAGCCTTAAATTCCCAGCATAAAGAGGTCTGACAGCCTCCAGCAGAGGCCTTAATTTCTAAGGAAACCCTCAAAAGTCTGACTTTTTGCACCTTTCACTTTTACCAAGACTTGTACAGAAAGCCTTCTTCATGATGTGAGATTGAGCTGAAAAAAATCTTTTGTCCCACAGATGGTGTTCCTGAAATTGTCAGAACATGCATTGTTTTGTGATCTGGAACTGTTTGTTCAAATACACTGTAATGTATTTCAAATATTGCAAATTAAAGTAAGGAAATCTTTCTGTTAGTGGAGAAATTAAGAAATAATTTTTTTTTTCTCATTCAAATTACGTGTCCAGACCTTGAAGTAGAAAAAATTGAGAAAGCTTTATCTTGTGCTTTAGAATGGCTTGTTCATTAAAACTGAGACAGTAGGATTTGAAAAGAAAAGTAGATTATTTTCCGGCTTTGACGTAATTTTTCTGTGATCAATGCCTGATTACATTGTAATGTGGTCTCAAGGCAATGTGAGTTTATTTCTATAGCACCATTCATACACAGGATAACAAAGGAACAGAGAAAGTGAAATACCAAATACACATTAAACCCCAAAGAATGAAATGCAAACACGAGACAAAATTAAATAAAAGAAACATTAAATAAATGCCAATTTTAGCAAATAGAAAGGTACAACATGAAAACAATGAAGCAGTTTTTGGTCTTTATGAGTAAGTTGCAGTGAACAGTTTTGTGCTTTTTGTCGTCTTTTAAAGGATAGTTTCTGTTTCCAGAGCTGCATACAAAGTACATCCTGCCTCTGTATATTTAGTTCTCATCCTGCAAACACTGAGTGAGCAGATCTCAGGTGTTCAAATCTGACCAGCAAAACTGGAAGGATTTACTGGTCAAAAACATTCGGTGCTTTATCAGCAACACTTTCACGATTCTATGTTTTTACAAAGACCTCGTGCAGTGAATTAGTGTGAGACGATTCACATTCCTGGTGTTGGTCAGGACTCTGGCTGCAGCACTTTGGATGAGCAGCAGCTGACTATTGATATCATAACCTACGAAAATGAAAGTTTGTTGGTGTCTTGTTGTGATAGGAAAGATATCGGTTATAAGCTGATATTAGATTGATGTTGGTTGTTAAAATTCATATCTGATTCTATGATGCCACCTTGTGTTTTCAGCTATCTCAGCGTTCCTTAGCCTTATTGAGTCTACTTTAATTCCACTTTCTAACCTCGTATTTCTTGTATTAAAACTGTCTTTTCTGCGATAGTTTGGAACCTCTTCCAATTTTTCTGCAGACTTTATATTTTTGGAGACACTGATTCATTGACCATTGTGGGTTATGGTCAAGTAGTGACACACCAACATTATATGTCATCAGCATAATTATTAAATCTGTTGTGGTGCTTTATGATAAAAGTTATCTAATGATGGAGCCTTGAGGTACCTCATATTTGTTTTCTCGGATTTACTAAATTCCACAAACTAGTTTTGGACTGTTGGGAGATCTGAACCAGTTTTAGAAAAGTACCACAAATTAGTAAAATCACATTTTTAAAGTCCGTATTCAAGGGTGTTATGTCTAAATATATTGAACGTAGCACTGAGATCTAGCAAAACCAGAACAGAAGTTCTTCATGCGTTGGTTTTTTGTAACATTCAGCTCCGTACTCTGAGATGTTGTGTGGGGTTTTTTTTCTTTAGATTGATCCTTCTGTAAACTTGTCAAAACAAATTAAAAATCCTTAAAGAGAATTTAAAATGTCGTTCTGCTTTAACTCACTAAATTCTTCATTTGGCCAATATTCAGAAAGAAAAATGTTCAATAAACGTCTCAAACAATGTGTGAAGAAGTTTCCTTTAATCCAGCTTGAAATGTTCGCATTTACTTTCTACTTTCTTTGCAGAAGAAAATATTTATGTTAATATTTGCAAGGTATTTTTAAATGCTTTGTGAAGAAAATAGTTTGCTTGAAGCTTTAGAATCAGTCTGATCCAGCATGTG
The DNA here is from genome assembly GCA_903067065.1 of Brachyrhaphis terrabensis. Classification (NCBI taxonomy): domain Eukaryota; kingdom Metazoa; phylum Chordata; class Actinopteri; order Cyprinodontiformes; family Poeciliidae; genus Brachyrhaphis; species Brachyrhaphis terrabensis. The sequence goes on from CAEGAG010288593.1 coordinate 122,953, forward strand.
TCGTACCTGAATTATTAGAGTTGAAATAGACAACATCAAGCTCCAATATTAAAAGATCGGCGCCATCTGTGACCCTGACAAAGCCGGCTGCTTGACAGGAAATAAATTCAGAGGCACAGAGAGTTTATCTCAGTGCTGCTGAACAAATCTCACACCAGCATTTAGAAACGAATTACTATTTCAACCTCCGGTTGGAATACATTGCAGCTGGGAAGGGAATAGCAACATTTTCTGTTAACTTACTGCTTGATTAGAAATGCCAGATTTCTGGAGGTGCGATTTTACAACTGGAGAAATAAATTAGAATTGGGCAGAAAATAATTTACAGTGATTTTATGCTCAGCAGTTTTACAGCACCATTGTAGAATAGACAATGATGATAGTAGCTATTGTAAAGAATTTTACATTTTTGACATTTTATCAAGAAAATGTTACGAAACGTGTCTTCGACTATTCAGGCACAGACTAAGAATCCAGTTAATTCTTACAACTTGAATATCTGTTTATGTATATAGGGATAATTAACAACAAATGCCATCTCAAAACTCAAATTGATTTCCACTAAAAATGACACTAATACCTGCTTTTTTATCACTTTAATCCTCATATAATGCCTTCCTTAACATGTAAAATTAATTATAAAATGCTTCTTTGTTCTTTTTAAAGTTTGCATGGTTTTGCTTCTAAAACTTCTTTTCTTTTTTTTCCAAATGCTTGCACTCTGAGCAGTTTGTTTCAAAAATAGCATGTTTTTTATTGTTCCATGGGGGAGTACAGTATTAGTTTAGCTTTAAAAAAAGCTCAATTCTTACATCTAAGATGAAAACTGGTCCAAAACATAAATGGTCCTTCAATTTATTTGGGTCATATTTTTCAAATTTCTTGCTGTTATTTTTTATTTCTGATCTTTTAAAGTTATTCAAAGTTTCGTTTTATGTTCAACTCTTAGGTGAAATTTAAAGTTTTAAAAGTGCTTCTTAAAATAGTTTTATTTTGATTAATTTGTTTCTTTTGTGGCTACTTTTTATACTACATTCCTGTTGTACTCAGAACTGGGAAATTCCCATTTCCCAGGCGGAAAAATCAACTGGAACGCCCACTGAAGTTTGATTTCCCACTGGAAAGCTGGGAGCAACTCCAACTGGCCTCAGTTATGACTTCAGGCCGACTTTCAATATGGCCGCTCCTCCTGGCATCAACAGCAGAAACGTTATTTTTACATGACGCATGCAAAAGTGCGTCTGAAATCAACTTCCTAAACGGAACAAATTAAAAGTGGTGTCAACTTATGTAAAGTAAGAAGTAGCTACTGCCAAAAAAATAAAATAAAATAAAAAATGTCTATGGGCGTCGCCATGTTGAAATTTCGACTTCTTAACTTGAAGGTACTGAATTCCCAGGTAACTGGAACACATCATTCCTGGTGCACTGTCACTGGTCGCCACACCTGTTGTTCATTTTCAGCATCTCTACTGCTTTTCTTGTAAGTTTCCAAGCTTAACCTTATTTCTTTTCTTTTTTTTAAGAGATATTTTTTAATTATTACTTTTATAGCAGCACATTTCTCGGGAAGAAATATCAAGTGAGTTAGCTGCTCTACTATCTTACCTCAAGAATAAGCATGTATAAGTGATAGAGCACTTCGTTTAAAATGCAATATATTTTGTGAAGTAATGCAAAGACAAGTCAAAGTTTTCACAGGTGAGGGCCTTAGTTCATAAATATTTTAAAATACCATATCAAAATTTGGTTTTTGGCATGACAATAGTTAATTGGTTGATTTTTAAATTACCAATAATTATTTTTTTTTCTTTGAACTTTATATGGCTGCACGTTGTACCAACTAATGTTCTATCGAAGCGGTTTTGGGTGTGTAAGGATTGTTTCTTCTCCCTCCCTCCTGTGTTTCTGCCTCTCTCCGTCTCTCTCTCTCTCTTCAGGCGCTTGTTGGGTCGGTGGTGAAGCCGCTTCTTGTCTCCGGAGCTCCCAGCGAAGGATGGACGTCAACGGGCGGTAAGAGGTGAGAAACAAGGCTCTGAAGATGGGGGGTGGGAAGACTGACGTGCAGTGGAGTGAGAAAGATGTGTAGAAGATTGGGAGGGGGAAAAAAATAGCGAGTGCGGCGATGTTGGCAGAGTGATGCGCCGAGGTGCTGGATCAGCGGGATGTTGGATGATGTTGGACAGTCCTGTTAATCGCAACTGTGGTTTAATCAACTTCGGCTGCTCAGTTGAGTCTCAGTGGGTGTTTCTGTGGGGGGGTTTTCACGGATGTTGAGAGTTTTGGTGGGCAGACATGTCTGACTGGATGAGTGAATCTTTTGGATGCGTGCGCGTTCAGGGAGTGGATCGTCCTGAGATGAGATGTTTCAGTTTCCATCGTGCAGAACCTCTCATAATTCTGTTGTAGTAATCGCATAACATTCTAATTCAGATTAATATGATCTGTTTTTAAGTTGGTTAACCTGATGTTTGTGTAATTTGACTGTTATAGGCGATTCGCATTCTGGATAGGGAGGATTCAGATGTATCGGAGCGTTTTTGTCATGGCATTAATTTTAGTGTCAAATTTCTAAAAAAGAAGTGCATCATTCTTGAAAGCATTGACTCACCGTGGAGAATGTTTATTTTGTTGTAGTTGACACACATTTTAAGTGTCCTATTTGTTGAATTTTATCGGTGCAGTCCAGTACTTGCAGGCGATTTTTCTGCATAAGACATTTTAGTAATGTTCTGAGGTTAGTTGTGAATAATATCCCATATCCTG